>JASTWQ010000248.1:0-245000 GCA_035220615.1 Leptothorax acervorum | reverse complement strand
CATCCCGTAAATAAGAAGAAACGACTTCTACGGCTGTACTTTCTTTTTTTTCAGTACAATCCGGGTACTTAAGTCTATATTACATCCGTATAATTACGGCGTATGCATAATGTAAACGCTTATTTACACCATATGCACTCATATTCGTATTTGCAGATATACGAGCCGTAAAGGAGTTGGTAACGAGTTGGTAGCTTAGGTAGTTAGCGAGACGTACCACTTTGTCGAAGACGGGTTCGTTGTCATTTATGTCATCGATGGTGATTTTAAATGTGCACATGTCATACAGCTCCGGAGTTCCATTGTCGGTTGCGCGTACCGTGAGATAAGCCTCCTTTTCTCTGGAGGGTTCGTCCCTGTCGAAATAATGGATCGTTCTGATGAGGCCCGTCTTGTTGTCGATTTCGAACTTCAAACTTTCGTCAGGAACGGTCACGAAGGTGTACGTAATAGTACCTGAAAATGTAAGATTAAACGATCGTCGGATAATTGAACTGGTAATGGAAATTTGAATCTTTCCTCCGAAGATCTTCAAACAAATTAATCGTATAAAAATACGAATTATTTTAGAAATATTATTCGAAATCAAACTTCTGAAAATCTCGAAAAGTATAATAGTTTGGTATTAAAATTATTAAAGAAGTCTCAATTATTTAAAAACAATGTTTTCCCAGATATATTTCCTAATATTATAGATCTTCAAACAAATTAAACATATAAAAATAAATTAAAAATTATTTTGGAAATATTATTCAAAAACTTCTAAAAACAATATTTTCCGAGAAATATTATTTGGATATTTGAAACATATTTCAAACATGTTTGAAACGCATTTAAAAACATGTTTCTCTTACAATACATTTTATAACATTATTTCTGTCTGCCTTACATTTTATGTACAGACACAGATAATAATTTTGTTTTTGAGCTAACAAATGTTTTCAGAGTATTCAACAATTTCAAGATTCCTAAAATTTATTTGATTTTGAGTTTAAACCAAATGAGAGTCTCCTCACATAAAACAATTCTTCTGCATAACATGTCGCGAGTGAACTATAATCATTTGTCTGTACGTTCTACTTTCGTGTGTCCATCGCGGTTTGTTGGCATGAGAGAGAAAATAGCACGTATTTTTGCTTTATTAGTTAATAATGCGACGAGATATTTCCATTCGCCCGACACATCTAATACTGACCTCATTTTTACACTCGTAAATCCGTAAAAAATAATAAATGAACGTTGAAAAATATATCGAAGACACGGCATATGATTAATTAAAAACAAGCTTTCAAACACGGATCGTTTTGAATTTTTCTTTTTGTTTAAATTTGGGGGCGCGAAACTTTGAAGATAAAAATGGTTTGCGTGTAACTTTCACGTATAACTTTTTTTTATTACGCGCATAATTTACCATTTTTCTACGTGTGACACCTGTGATGACATATGTATACGCGATGATGTCGCGCTGCCACACAATACCTCCTCTCTCGGGTGGATCCCTATCCTCGGCGTGCACCTGGATCACCTCCGTGAAACGTGGTTCCTCCTCCTTCATCACCGGCGCGTAATTCGAGCAATTGGAGAACACCGGCTTGTGGTTGTAATTTTCATCGAACTGAAAGTGCAAGAGAAACGGACGGCTCTTAGCGCGGATGTTACTTGGCTCGAGGCACCCAACTTGAAAGATGTCCGGGGGATTAATCGGTAAACTTGGAATTGCGCGGGACGGGGGTGCGGGACGGGAAAAGACTTTGGAGAACAAGGCGTTCACGTTAGACCGTTACGTTTGTATTGTCTATTGTTAGTATTCTTCAATGTAATTAAAAGGTCGCGACATTAATCGAGAAGCACTCACCGATAATACACCCTCGCCCAGGAATCCGCAGAGCAGCAGCACGCACTGCACGCAGGCGACAAGGGCGGATAGCGACATGGACAGGGCGACGAGATGCCCGGGCCTCGCCCCGGACCGCCTCGCGACGCATTTTCGCAGCATCGTTAACAGGTTTATGGTTTTATCCTTCCGACTTGAACTTGATAAAGTCTGATAAAGTCACACACGCGTTCCCACAGTGCGCGGTGCCGCGTAGAGAGTCGTCGAGACGTTCCCGCGAACAGCAGCGATATCGCCAAAGAACAACACCGCGTTTATCCGACTGAACTCACTGAACCACAGTGCCCTGCCTGCTCTCGCTCTAATGTTAATCTTCAGTACGGTAACCTATAGAAGGTTACCGAATACATATAGAAACAGATAGATTGTTGTAAGAATCGTGAAAATACTTACAATAAAAAAAATCATTTATTCAGTCAACTTCACTTTACACAGTACTTAATTTTACTCTATGTTTAACGATACTATATGACGAGGTCTTAATCGTGTCGAGGAACTGCAGAGAACTGACTATGCAGTCCGAGGCTTCCCTCTTTACAGGGCCCAAAAGGATCTTACCGGTTTTCTAGAATTTTCCAGAGTAGGTGTTTACGCTCTAGGAATAATAAGTGTTTTCCGGCCTTGGAATAATTCATCGCTAATCGAAGAAAAGTACGTTGAGCAATCATTATAGTTACTTATGATAGAATAATCTAGGGTTCCTTATCGTTATCGCATTTCCTGAGATAGACCTACGTGCTATCGTCCACGTAGGTCTATCTCAGGAAATGCGATAACGATACACACTGTTTCTGTAACGTATTCGACCGTTATAATAACCTTCTTGTTTCTCAGCGATCAAGTTTGTCGGAAAACTCGTTCGAGGAATACTGAGGAATACCGACAGGAAATTTCACCCGTCCTTTTAAATCACGACTCGAATACCAGCACGCACGCACACGCGCGCCCACACACGAGAGATCGAATCTTTTCGTAACAGATGTACAGATCCATGGAACGGAGAGCCCGTCTCGGGGTGGGTGAACTGAATCTCTCTATATCATCGCATCCCGCGACAAGAATAAAGAACCCCCGGGAAAATTTTTCGCAGATTATATTATCATTAACAGTATCCCCGTCGGAAAACTTTCCCCACATTTCCGCAACAAACTTCCCCGAGAAGCGAGGCAAAAGTACAATCTACATTGTATATATATATATAATTATATATATATAAACAAATGTCCTGACTGACTCACAGATTCGTCAACGTTTAGTCCAAATCCATAAACCTAAAGAAATGAAATTCGGGGAGTATAATCCTTTGATGACATAAGCACCCACTAAGAAAAGATTTTTAGAAATTCGATCCCTAAGAGGGTGAAAAGGGGTAAAATGTGTTTTCACGGATTCGTCAATATCTCTTAGGCCCGATGAGATATCGACTTTGTTTTTGCTTACAAAGGTTACCCATACAAATGCTTAAAATCATAATTCAGGATTTTGCCCTAATCAACCTCTAAAAGAGCAAATCTAGATTCAGGGGTAAATTATAGAGAATCCTTCGTATCTCCTGTAAATTAATTTCTATGCATTTTTCTTTTTGTTCTTATACTCAGCTGCCCAACAATTACTTTTAAACGAATAACTTTTGCTTTCTTATTTTACAATAAATTTATTAACGAAAATAATTTTAAGGGTAGGGGAGAGTGGAAGAAATGCGAACATCTAAGGAAAAAGTTAAATAAAGCCGACGATTATTTACTAATTATAGAAGTCTGCATTTTAAATGATACTCCAGTTATTTGGCTTTGAATTACAATAATTAATATTTATAGAAAAGCACTTTTTTTCGCCAGAAAATAATAAGGAAAATTATATTTGACGCAAACTGGCAAAACTCATTGTCATTTATTAGTGTATTCTACGACGTTTAAACCCGGGATTTGGGTCCTTCTCAAGTATGATTTAATTACATACTGTCGGATGCAACCAATCTTGGTCATGGCATTGTGCCAGCAAGCCAAAAGTTAAGAACTAAAATTTACATTAATCAGTCGCAGCATAAAAAGGAATATAAATAATTATAATTAAAGAACTTACAGGTTTCGTTCGTCATATGTAAAAACGTAACAATGTAAATAAATTTGTTTTAGAAAACATGTCCCACTCGGCGGTAAGAAGAAGAATAACAATATAAATAAATTTAAGTGTTTTTTATTATTATGTCATATGTCCCGGTCAAATTGTTCGTGTCTTTCTGCAAATGTATTGTGTTGTTATGTTTCTTGATAAAAAACATTTTAGCAATTTCGCGTTTTTTGTATTGCTGTTCACTATATATGTAAAATCTCTGTTTTGGACCATTCAAAATCATGATTAAATGCAATACGATGTTTACTGACAACAAAGTGGTTACTGTCATGTTTTCTAATATCCTCTTGATGATCCTTAATTCGTGTCTCGAGATGTCTTTTGGTTTGGCCAATATAAGTAGCCTTAAGCCTCGCAATTCGCGCAATTAAGTTTGTAGACTACGTTAGTTTGCTTGAAATTGCCGAGTCTGTCCTTCCCCTTTCTTACAACGCAATCGAGCTTTTGACGTAGAACTACGTCTTTGTCGACAGTAAGTAGGGGGTAATATTGGGAGCACAGATGCAATGAATGCAACGAAAACATGTCACACTTTGAACGTTTATATCTTCGAAACTAATAATCGTAGAGTAATGATTAATACGTCATTAGATAGCTTATATAGTCCCATTTTTTCTTGAAAGTCTCAAAAGTCTTAAAAAGCTCCCTTAATAAGGAAGCCAAACAATTATAAGCAAATAATTATGCTCAAGTCTCAACCACTTTCAATTTTGGCAATTTAATATTAACTATTGGCAACTTTTCTAATTCCATTATTTTCTTTAGTCTTTTCTACCCCTATTTCATATACAATGCTTTAAGATTTGGTTGATTAGACTCAGCTTTATTAGGCTTTTATGTATATACGTATTCCTCGCAAAATAGGGGTAGAAAAGACTGAAAAATATAATAGAATTATAAAAAAATTGTCAATATAATAAAAACAATTACTATGCCGCAATCAACAACGTAGAATTACGTCAACTAATAAATATAAGCGAAAAAAATCAAATGGGCACAGTAACAATTACTGTGCCGCAATCAACAACGTAGAACTACGTCAACTGTCACTACTTAATGTTAAAGTATACAGCGGAGGACAGTTGACGTAGGGCTACTTTTTTGGCAAACAGGACAAACGTAGTCCTACTTCAACTGTCCTCCGATGTATACTTTAACATTAAGTAGTGACAGTTGACGTAGTTCTACGTTGTTGATTACGGCACAGTAATTGTTATTGTGCCCATTTGATTTTTTAGAGACTGTTAGTACGTGGAAACTACAATCTCTTAAATGTGATGTATTCTCTCGCTAAGACCTTTAATGTAAGGAATAGTCATAAACATTTTTGTTACTCGATTTACATCGCTATCACCGACGTGCGGTGTGTTGTCACCATACTTAAGCTTCTTTAATCTATTTTCAATACATTTGTCGATAACGTGCGGCGGATAGCAATTGTTCAAAAGTATTCCCTTAACTTTGTCTATATTATTCTTCCGAACCGTTGGTCAGATAACAGAACCGCGTAGTCAACTAATAAGTTTATAATAGTATTTAATTTGTATTTCATCGGGTGACTGGAAAAATAATTAATATAACGGCCTGAGAAAATGGGTTTTGTGTACCAGTTGGTCACTAGAGTGTTGCCATCCTTGATAACTGTCGTATCCATGCAGGAAATTAATTGAGTTGTTATCTTCAATCTCATGAGTGAATTTAAGTTGCGGATAATAATTATTAAAGACATTGAGGACATGTATATTTTTAGATCTAGGAATTACAGCAAATATGTCATTAACGTATCGATAAAAAACGGGAATAACAAAATCCAGCAATTCCAAGCAACAAGTTTCAAGGTCGTCTATCACTATGTCCGCGAGGATAGGCGAAAGAGGAGACCCCATGGGGCTACCGAAAATCTGCTCATAGACATGTCCATTGAAATAAAAGCTGGTGGATGATAATACAAGGTCTATAGCGTGTAGGAATTGTGCCAGGTTAAGGTCACTCTTACGGGAAATATTTCCACCTTCTTTCAATGCCTTTTAAAATTAATTTCTTAGGGACATTAGGACATTAGTGAATAATGCTGTGACAAAAAAACTAAAACAACAATTTATAAAACAAAAAATGTTAAATACACAAAAATATTATAATTTTATTGTTTTTAAGTAACAAACATCCATAAATTTTAAATTCTATGCAAAAATGTCTACAAATATTATGTAAGGTAAAAAACAAATAAATAAAGAAGGGAGTCAAAACTAAGGATTGAACCCCAAATAATGAAATTTCCAAATATTTGTCTTCTTGAAGTCTAAAAATATAATGTGAGGTAGTAAATTAAAGGAAATTTCAACCTGAACATAAATGTGGTCATGTCATTCAATGAAACCACTTTTAATAATTACAGGGTGTTGCCTGACATGAGGATTTTGTGCTAAATTTAAATTGTTTGTTGCAATCAAAGGAAAGTTTATTGGAGCCAAATGTATTTAAAGTAATTAAATACCGTAGCGAAGCACGGGTGTTAAGCTAGTCTGTTATATATCAATAGAATAGCAATTTGAATAAAAGGCTTTTCGAAAATTGAACCGATTGAACATTAAGCTTTTATCGATTCCACTATCAAAAAAGAAGAAAATCCCCCACGACTGTTATCCCAGAATTCATTCTGCATTCTCGTGCGAATTCTGTTTTGCGGAAAGAATGTAACAGTTGTAACACACGGAGAAGGATTAATTTGGCAGAAAATTCACGTTTACTGTTTACATTGCGTATTTATTTATTTATAGTGTGCACAAGCTAACTGCCAATGTTTACCGCGAAAATTTCGAGTTATTGAGCGAAGTTTTTTGAATTAATTATTTACAAGCGCTTTTACCAAAAATTAACATGCGCATTTAAAACGCCATTTTGGAAAATTTGAATTCATTTGGAGCAGGGGATTCTGCAGCCGTATGATTTACCGATGGAAATGTGATTTTCGCATAGCTGCCATTTTTTATTGAATTTATAGAATTAAAAATCTTTTTCTAGCATTGAAGTATACACGCAAACAGACTTGTCAACTTTACGTTAAGAAAGAAAAAATTTTTTTATTAAAAATTTTATGAAATTACTTTCAGGTTATACTAAATAATTTAATAGTGTGTTTTAACTGCTTTATTACTAGAAAATATAAAAATTTTACATAATTATAAATTTTGTTCAAAGTGACGGCCTTGAACAAAGGCAGTTGCCAAGCCTGTCTCAATGTTTAAGGCTGTCATTTTAAACAAAATTTATAATTATATGTAAAATTTTCATATATTTTAGTAATAAAGCAGTTGAAGCACACTATCAAATTATTTATTGTAACCTGATAACAATTTCATAAAATTTTACAGTGAAAATGTTTAGATGTCAATATCTCTTAAACAAAGCGTTTACGGGCATACCTCTAGAGAAAAATTTCTTCTTTTTTGAGGCCCTGAGTTCATATTTTATTTAGGACATTTAAACCTGATACACCCTGTATATATAAGCAAATACTGTTTAAAAAGAACTTCCGAAAACTGGAAACCAAAGGCTCGAACTAAGAAAATAAAGAAAGAAAAATAAGAAATAAAAAGAAGGAACAAGTTTTATATGTATATTATTGATTTTTCTCACGTGAGTTTTCTTTTATCTTTATTTTAAAAATCTTAACGAAAATTTCGGCAGTTTTTCTAAGTCGTTCTGTACATTATTCCCTAATAAGTAATCTCCGAACAGAATAATCGACAAAGTATGAAGCCGTTTACATAATACAACTTTTATGCCGCTGTCCTGATATTTCTAATTAAAGGATCGTCGTTTATTATAATTTGTCAAAATGCAATGTGTTGTACTTATGTTTAAGTAATTAAATTAAAAAAACTTGCACATTGCTTCCTTATAGCTTTAAAGTGTGCAAGTAGAAACTTGCACATTGCTTCCTCATAGTTTTTAAGTGTGCAAGTAGAAACTTGCACATTGCTTCCTCATAGTTTTTAAGTGAGCAAGTAGAAACTTGCACATTGTTTTCTCATAGTTTTTAAGTGAGCCAGTAGAAACTTGCACATTGCTTTCTCATAGTTTTTAAGTGAGCCAGTAGAAACTTGCACATTGCTTTCTCATAGTTTTTAAGTGAGCCAGTAGAAACTTGCACATTGCTTTCTCATAATTTTTAAGTGAGCAAGTAGAAACTTGCGCATTACTTAATCAACATTTTATTTCGCTTATAAAGCTTCCTCTATGAGGAAGCTTGTTTTTTATTTGATGTACAATTATTAGTAAATATTCTTTAATTTGGCTTCCTCATAGAGGAAGCTTTATAAGCGAAATAAAATGTTGATTAAGTAATGCGCAAGTTTCTACTTGCTCACTTAAAAATTATGAGAAAGCAATGTGCAAGTTTCTACTGGCTCACTTAAAAACTATGAGAAAGCAATGTGCAAGTTTTTACTGGCTCACTTAAAAACTATGAGAAAGCAATGTGCAAGTTTCTACTGGCTCACTTAAAAACTATGAGAAAACAATGTGCAAGTTTCTACTTGCTCACTTAAAAACTATGAGGAAGCAATGTGCAAGTTTCTACTTGCACACTTAAAAACTATGAGGAAGCAATGTGCAAGTTTCTACTTGCACACTTTAAAGCTATGAGGAAGCAATGTGCAAGTTTCAACTTGCACACTTTAAAGCTATGAGGAAGCAATGTGCAAGTTTCTACTTGCACACTTAAAAGCTATGAGGAAGCAATGTGCAAGTTGCTACTTGCACACTTAAAAGCTATATGGAAGCAATGTGCAAGTTTCTACTTGCTCACTTTTTTTATTATCCTAAAAAATCATTTTTTGAAGTCTCAATTATTAAGACTTGAGATGTTCTAACTGCAATTAAAAAATTAGCCCTTTTGCAAAAAGACTAGCCCTATTGCAAAAGGCCGCTCTTTTGCGAAACACTGATCGTTTCCCAATAAAACTGAACGCACTTTAGGCTTTTTGGCATACATTAGCTGATGCTAGGCTAGACACTTACGTCAGTTTTATTTAAAAAACGATCAATGTTTTTGCAATAAAGCGCCCTTTCGCCCTCTCTCTCTTTCTCTCTCTCTTTCTTTTTCTCATTTGAAATTTTGGAGAATTTGTACATATATCAAAGCTTTATAAAGCTGGGTCTAATCAACCAAACCATAATGAATTATATATGAAATAGGGGTAGAAAAAACTGAAAAATATATTAGAATCAAAAAAATTGCTAATAATTTATACTAAATTGTCAAAAAATATCAATTTATGAAAAGTCTCAATTGTTGAGACTTGAGATGTAGCCCTTAAAAGTTAAAATTTTAAGATTTTAGTAATTTTTTTAATTTTAATATATTTTTCAGTCTTTTCTACCCTTATTTCATATATAATTCTTTAAGATTTGGTTGATTAGTTTTTGAGTTAAAGACATTTAAAATTTCGGGGAATCCGTCCTTACATAAACATGAGTCTAATCAACCAAATTTTAAAGAATTTTATATGAAATAAGAGTAGAAAAGACAGAAGAATATAATAAAATTAGAAATAGCCCAATATTCCAAAATTTACAAAAGTTAGAGCAATCAAAGGCATTTCTTAAAAAATTCAAAATTTTATAAAGAAAGAAGCTCTTTACCAATTATCGCTAAATTCAATTCCATCCTTCCTTAAATAATACTTTATCGATTAAAAAAAATTTAGCCCTATATCTCAATATTTGCATGAGTTAGAGCAACCAGGGACATTTCTAAATATTGAGACTTGAGATGTAGCCCTTAAAGGTTGAAATTTTAAAATATGCTCTAATTTCCACAAATTTTGAGATATCGGGTTATTTCTAATTTTCTTATATTTTTCAGTTTTTTCTACCCCTATTTCATATATAATTCTTTAAGATTTGGTTGATTAGTTATATTTTTCAGTTTTTTCTACCCCTATTTCATATATTATTTGTTACGATTTAAATGTTGCTCTAATTTCCATTAATTTTGAGATATCGTGCTATTTCTAATTTTATTATATTTTTCAGTCTTTTCTACCTCTATTTCATATATAAATCTTTAAAATTTGATTGATCAGTTCTCGTGTTACACACATTTCAAATTTCGGAGAATTCGTACATACATAGAAGCTTTATAAAGCTGAGTCTAATCAACCAAATCTTGAAGAATTATATATAAAATAGGGGTAGAAATGACTGAAGAATATAATAGAATTTGTTTTACTTTTTAATTATTGTCATTAATAAGTTTTATTTACATAAATATGGACTAAAGATTTTATGTTTAGTATTAATTAAATAACTAGCTGGTTACCCGGGCTTTGTCCGGAGGTCGTATTTCTTCAAACAACTTTCCCGACAGCACACGATATCCTATGGACGTCCATTGGAGTCCATTTGAAGTCCAGGAACTTTAAGTGGACTCCAATGGACGTCCATAGGATATTGTGTGCTTTCGGGGTTCATTTGTGTTTCAATATCCATATTGTGGACAAACATAAGGAGTGTGTCGAGTGGTTGATTTAAAGGTGGTAGTTTAACTTTTCCGTTTGAACAACACATTCCAGGTGCTTAAGTTTTAAACTTTTTGGCTTGACAATGATCACATATTGCATCCATTTTCCCAATTATTACTTACGGAAAAAATTTATATTCGTAATTTGGATCATAACTAAATTCCTCTAATTTCAAATCGAACCGCATAAACGTTTTCCTTAATTGAACATGTCGTAACCGGTCTTTTTCTACTCGAGTTTCACGCTATTGAGTCATTTCTGCTTTTCAGATATTTCACTTACCGATCAGCGACTTCATCCCTTGGTTTTTGCCGGGCGTTTTTTCGGGAATTTCGAGATTGTTTGCTCGCATGTAACATAATTTGTTGTCTTTCGCAAATACCACATACTTACAATATTTTTTGTAAAACCTATTGCAAAAGTTCAATTTGAGATTGAAATTAAATTTGAATAAGGAATAGTATTCAACAAATACTGTAATCATCCCTTGGTTTTCCCGGGCGTTTTTTCAGGAATTTCGAGATTGCTCGCTTGCGATGTACACAGAACTTCGATATTTCACTTTAAAAATATCCGGGAAAACCAAGGGATAAAATCGGTAATCGGTAAGTAAAATATCGAGGTTCTGTGTACATCGCGAGCGAGCAATCTCGAAATTCCCGAAAAAACTCCCTGGAAAATCAAAGGATGAAGACGCTGATCGGTAAGTGAAATATTGGGGTTCCGTAGTAACCTATGTTTTGCGCAAGGATGTAAAGAGTAATTGTGCAAGAGTTGGTTCAGATCGGTCGAATAGTTTATGAGTGTGTAAAAAACAAACAGACTTAACATACGCCCGGGAAAACAAAGGGATAAAATCGGTAATCGGTAAGTGAAATATCGAAGTTTTGTACGTACATCGCGAGCGAGCAATCTCGAAAGTCCCGAAAAAACGCCCGGAAAAACCAAGGAATAAAGTAGCTGATCGGTAAGTGAATAATCGAGATTCCGTAGTAGCCTATGTTTTGCGCAAGGATGTAAAGAGTAACTGTGCAAAAGGAGCAACCAGGGACATTTCTAAAAAAATTAAAAATTTTTTAAAAAAAGAACCCTTTTACCGATTATCACCAAATTCAATATCAACCTTTCTTAAATGATACTTTATTGATTAAAAAGAAATTGGCCCGATATCTCAATATTTGCTGAAGTTAATGCAACCACGAACATTTCTAAAAAAACTCAAATTTTTAAAAAAAAAAAACCCTTTCACCGATCATCGCCAAATTTAATACCAACCTTCCTTGAATGATACTCTATTAATTAAAAAAAAAACAACCCAATATCTCAATATTTGCGGAAGTTAAAGCAACCACGGACACTTCTAAAAAAATTTAAAAATTTTTTTAAAAAGAACCCCTTTACCGATTATCGCCAAATTCAATACCAACCTTCCTTGAATGATACTCTATCGATTAAAAAAAAAAAACAACCAATATCTCAATATTTGCGGAAGTTAAAGCAACCACGGACATTTCTAAAAAAATTTAAAAATTCTTTTAAAAAGAACCCCTTTACCGATCATTGCCAAATTCAATACCAACCTTCCTTGAATGATGCTCTATCGATTAAAAAAAAAAAACAGCCCGATATCTCAATATTTGCGGAAGTTGGAGCAACTACAGACATTTGTAAAAAAATTTAAAATTTTTTAAAAAAAGAACCCCTTTACCGATCATCGCAAAATTCAATACCAACCTTCCTTGAATGATACTCTATCGATTAAAAAAAAAAACAGCCCGATATCTCAATATTTGCGGAAGTTGGAGCAACCACAGACATTTGTAAAAAAATTTAAAATTTTTTAAAAAAAGAACCCCTTTACCGATCATCGCCAAATTCAATACCAACCTTCCTTGAATGATACTCTATCGATTAAAAAAAAAACAGCCCGATATCTCAATATTTGCGGAAGTTGGAGCAACCACAGACATTTGTAAAAAAATTTAAAATTTTTTAAAAAAAGAACCCCTTTACCGATTATCGCCAAATTCAATACCAACCTTCCTTGAATAATACTCTATCGATTAAAAAAAAAAACAGCCCGATATCTCAATATTTGCGGAAGTTAGAGCAACCACAGACATCAAATCTGCACATACACACACACACACACACATACGGACATTTTTTTTTAATGCAATTTTTCGACGTTTTAGAACATTCTGAACACATTGGCATCAAAAACTAAAAAACAATTTTTTCTTTGGTCTTTTCTACCCCTATTTCATATATTTTTCTTTAATATTTGGTTGATTAGACCTAGCTTTATATACGATCAAAGGTCCATATACGAAGTTTATGAAAACAAAGCTTCCTCTATGAGGAAGCAAAAAAGAGAAAGAATGCATGGAAATGTCGATTGTCCAACACGTCGAAATACATAGGAGAACACGGTAATACAGAACTTTTAATGTGGACATTAAAAGTTCTGTATTACCGTGTAATACAGAACCTGCAACGTACAATGAACGCACAATTTTCTCTTGTTCCACTTATACACATATATCACTTCTAGTGTAAAAGTATATAACATAAATGCGCTAGGTTTTATCGACACAATATAAAATTTCATTTGAAGGGTCAGTATAAGATACGCATCACTTTCGCGAGTAAACGAAATTATATAGCGTATAGTCACTCATGATAATCATAAAGTTTATTCTGTCCACTAATAAACCACGCGCGTTAATTACACATTGCGTCGATAGGATGGCGTATCATACGCTCTTTGTCTCTTCAATCGTCGAACTAAAGTAATTGGTCAATGAGACCACATTTAAGTACAATAAAACCTCGTTTCTTTCCAATTAATTGGAACGTGGGGCTGTGGAAACGTACAAACCTGCACAGTGTAAACTCTGCGGCGTGTACGCTCCTAATTATGATTACATGAATCACACAATCGGGAGCGAATCTGCAAGCTGTATGCATTTTCTGGAAAATAAAATAACGATTATTTATTTATAAGTAATATATTGTAAAAATTGTAATACTGTAGTATATTATAAAACAAGTAATGTATTGTAAAACCGTAAATTAATGTAATGTTTAAGAACTATCCAAGCAACTGCGTCAAAATTACCTGCGTTAAAATTTTATATCTACGATGTTCTCATTTAGGGAAACTCAACATCAGCTTTCGTTCTCTCGTTCACCGACTCCGTCACTTTCCTCGTCACTTGGATCTTCTCCATACATATCTGTCAATTTTCTAAATTTTGGTCCAAAATTAGAGAAATAATTAAATTTGAGATCTCCATCATTAGTGCCTAAAAAAAAAACATAATAAAGTTAAATAAGAAAACGATGAAAGAATAGTATAATTTATTGTTAGTATTATAAGTTTATATATTATATAAGTTTTTATATTTCTGATATTCATACTAACATGAAGCTAATGATGATAAATCGCCTTCTGAGTTGCCTTCCCCCTCGTAGGCGTAATATCTTACATCGTCGAATCTTTTGTCTTCGTAATTAATATTTTCTCTGATATTATCCTTATTTTTATACAGATCATCCGTCTTTCTCCTGTACACAACTACCGCCACGAGCAATATTAACAATATCAATACGAAAACTAAAATAGCTACTATAAAGTTCGTATCAAGGGCGGCAGTGTGGTCTAGTGGTAGAGCGCCAGACTCGCAATCCGGAGAACCAGGTTCGAGTCCACTTGAGTACACTGGAATTTATTTCCAGAAACTGCGCCCCCCATGCGAGAAAAATTCTCAAATGGGAAAAACTGGGCTCCGTCTTTCGGAAGAGACGTTAAACCGTTGGTCCAAATATTATATGGCAATATCCACCATGCCAGGGTGCTGTGGGCTAACCAACCCGCACATCTGAATGTAGGCGATGAATGTAGGCGATGAATGTAGGCGAATGTAAGAACATCTATCCTGTAGGCCAACTGTGTCTATCTTAGAATTAATAGGTGGTGCATCATAAATGACTCTCAAGACGTTTAAATCATAACCCACATCCGTTTGACCGCCTCCTTCCTCCTCGTAATGAATAATATTTTCTCTGATATTATCAATATCTTTATACACATCATCCGTCTTTCTCCTGTACACAACCACCGTCACGAGCAATATTAACAATATCAATACGCAAACTAAAATAGCTACTATTCCGAACGAGATGACCTTTACCATGCCATCATGCCATCATAATGGCATGGTAAAGGTCATCTCGTTCGGAATAGTAGCTATTTTAGTTTGCGTATTGATATTGTTAATATTGCTCGTGACGGTGGTTGTGTACAGGAGAAAGACGGATGATGTGTATAAAGATATTGATAATATCAGAGAAAATATTATTCATTACGAGGAGGAAGGAGGCGGTCAAACGGATGTGGGTTATGATTTAAACGTCTTGAGAGTCATTTATGATGCACCACCTATTAATTCTAAGATATCGCAGCCAGGATCTGCGTTTCTAGACAGCGATGGCATACCTAAATTGTACGTCTGAAACAAAAGAATTTAACTTAATTTGGTAATTATGCAGTAATACGGACCACCCTCCGATGACCTTGACCTTGACATATTTTGTCAAGGTCATAACCCTGAGTGACCTTCAAAAGTTTTTAGCCGTCGCTCGTTGTTTGTTAAAAAATTATTAACAAAAAAATTTTGACAAATATAGCAGTTATTTTGAGTACTACAAGCCATGAATGACTAATATGTATGTGGAAATAATACATGTATGAACGAAGGAATTTCATTTAAAGCAGCGAATCGTTGATATATTGAACAGTCTTTTCGTTAAAGCAGAGAATAGAGAGTATGTTCTTCAACTTACAAAGCACATACTTGTAAAGCGCGTTACTAACCTATAGGTTTTTTCAATAACCAATTATTATTTGCTTTAACAAAGCTTTAACAGCTTTTGCCATGATTAAAGCAGAGAATATTTGTATTCACGCTTTCTAATACATAAAATTGTGTATATACTTTTCAATATACCAACTATTCTCTGCTTTAAATAACTTTCTTTTCAATATAACAACAATTCACTGCTTTAAATAATTTTCCCCACTAAAATTTTTTTGTTTATAACTTTTTAATAAACAATGACCGCCAGCTAAAACGTTCTGAAGGTTACTCAAGAGGGTGATCTTGACAACATATGTCAAAGTCAAGGTCGTTTATGCCTTTCAATACTCAAAATAACTGCTATATTTGTCAAATTTTTTGTTAATAACTTTTTAACAAACAACGAGCGACGGCTAAAAACTTTTGAAGGACACTCAGAGTCATGACCTTGACAACATATGTCAAGGTCGAGGTCATCGGAGGGTGGTCCGTATTACTGCATAATTACCCTTAATTTCTCTCTCCAGAATTTGCTACAACTGTGCCTATTATAATCTGTCTTCATTACTCACATTTCCATTAAATGTCATATTACGTATACAGCCAACAAATCCTTTGTCAGTCGGTTTATAATCCCATCCTAAACTTGATGCTAAGTGCGCTAAATTAGTCAATGTACCACCTACTTGCATCGGACTGTTAACATTTAAAAATTCATTGGTGCCTTGCGGCGCAGTATGACTCATACATGCGGATATGCCGCACTTATCAACTACCATCTCTATCGACTGGAAAAATAACAAACACATGATTAAGCTAAATTGCATATTTGATGTAAACAAAACGATGCAAATATAATGAGAGTTCTTACAGTTTTCTTCCAGTAAACGTCTATTCTGTGGCTCTTGCCGTCCGTTAATTTGATTTGTTTCTGATCTAGCCTTACAGTTCCCGTTCCATAGTCAACGTACAACACAGCAAAGCCATGTTGAAGTTCTAAAGACATGAAATCTTGAATTCCAAGCTTCGGATTGTAAGTCATGGGACCGAAGTAAAATACAAGACCATTGTTCACGTGTGGCGTTATCTCCAATCCTATAATAACAGTCACACACATGTGAATAAAAGTGTAAAAATAAAGAACCGGAAATGGTGTAAACGAGAATGCACTTACCTAAATGTGAGTCGTCGCAAGCTTGATCAGGCGGCGGCATTATAGCCCAGCCGTCTCCGTGAAATTTAATGCTCAGCAGTTCGCATCTCGGCCTTTTCAGACCAGGCGGACACTCGCATCGTTCTGCCAGAGGTGTACCACCGTTCAAGCAGACAATAGGTTCCGCTACGTGGCAAGTACACTGAGGATCTACGACCGCCCTAACACCGACAAATGAACTGGTATTGGTGTAGACAACGTATGGAACGGTGCTGGCGTTCAAGAAACTGCGGCACGAATTGTTGCAGTGGAGCTTCTCGAATAGACACTCGTCAATGTTCATCAATAAGATATGCGCTTTCATCTCCCGTTCGATATCTTTCGAATGTTGGGATATAATCGTGTTCAACTTCTCGGCAGCGTAATACGGGCTGCCATGCGCCGAAAATCGGATGTCCAACAAGCTTCTATTGTTATGATGAGGCGAATGAAGTACGGTGAACACGTCGACATTCTCGACCGATGTATTCAGCATAGTTGCCAATTTCTCTTGGAATACCTCCTTTTTACTGATACCAGATTCGTCAGGTTCCACGAATTCCTCCGCTGTTAGTCCATAAAATCGTACGGAACCGGATCTGTCAACAGCTTCTTTGGAAAGTTCCTTGATAGTGACGTTCACGTAGGCATCTACTTGATGCCACGGAATATTTTGGCCTTTCTCGGTGACAATAAATTTCAACGCAAAGGTGCAGCCGTTTGATGTACCCGACAGTAAAGTGATCATTAAAGTACTGGTATTAAGATAGAAACCGTCGTGAGGAGAAGCCCAAGCGAAAGATTTGTCCGGCAGATCCCAATCATCCGGATCGTTAACATAAACGCGTCCAATTTCCGTATCAGGAGACTCGCCTTTGTAATTGTAAACAAATATAGAACTCGAGCCCCCCCGCATAGGATTATCATTCTCGTCGCCTATGATTACAGTGAGCGTCGAGGTACCCGTCATAGGCGGCACACCACTGTCCGTGATTGCGATCGGTATATCGTAACTCTTCCGTCTCTCTCGATCAAACATCAATTGCGCATATAAATTAGTTCCGCGGATGTCAAATTTAGATCTAATTTCATCCGCCGCAGTGTTGTCAAATTTGAAGTCGAATGGCGGGCCATTCTCCTCGGAGTCGTAATCTCGTGCTTTCAGCTCGGTTATCATGCCGGGTGGTTTATTTTCACCCCAAATTACTGGGTAAGGCATATCGAGAAACGGTGCGTTGTCATTGATATCTATGAGAGTAATATTAATCGTCACCGCATGTCGAAGAGCCGTAGATGAACCATCCTCGTCTCTCGCTATTACATCGACCTGACAAAAACAACAAAAAGGGAACAATAAAAAAAGCGAAATTCACCACTATAAGATATTAGCTTCATAAACAAACAAGTAATAACTTACAGTCCACGTTGAACGACCGTTCGGTGGATCACGATCTAATGGCTTTTTCAATTTTATACAGCCAGTTTTGTCGATTCCTATCAAGGGTTGTTGATTTTTCTCGGCGATAAAATAAGCAATATGCTGATCAACATTTCTATCTTCGATATCAGGATCATAAGCCACCACAGTGGTGACACATCCTAAACAAATAATAATAAATTTGTTAGAAAAACGATCCAATTTTGTCAGATTATTGAAAATTATCGTGTTAAAATTTTATTTACCATCCACCAATTTTTCTTCCTTTATCGTCGGATTTTTGTTGAAGTCTTCGAAGACCGGCGGATTGTCATTAACGTTTTCGATAACAATCTCGACTTGCGCCGTGTTATTGAACACACCGTCGAACGCTCTCACAGTCAGATTGTACTTCGTGATTTTTTCATAATCTAGCGGCTTGTTCACACGAATCCTTCCTGTTTCAGCTTCAATATTAAAGCTGTCGTCGGTGTTTCCCGATATGATGCTGTACGTGACATGACTTGCCATATCGGAATCGGTGGCTTTGACTTGAGATACGGGCGCGTTAACGTTGACGTTTTCGTAAATAGAATTATGAGTGTACACTTTACGGGTGAAGCGAGGTGGATTGTCGTTCTTATCACCGATTTTGATTACGACCGTCTGTTCTCCTTTATTGTGGTCGCCGGTTTTGAACAAAGCACTCGGAGAATTATCCGTTGCTATTATATTTACATCGTAGGTATCTTGGACTTCTCTGTCAAATGTCATTAACGTGGTGATATTACCAGTTTGCGGGTCGATGGCAAAAAGGTCCTTGAAGTTGTCCAACTCGTAGGTGACCTATTGAGGACAAAAGTCGAGATATTGCGTTAAGTGGAAGACATAATGAAACTTCGAGGTATAAGTTGTAATAAAAGACGCTCTTAGAGCACACAAAATATGATTTATGAAATTTTAATACCTGATTATTAGCGGACGTTCCATCAGCGTCAATGGCTCGCACTTGCATCACAGGAACTCCTCGGGGTTCGTTTTCTAACACGTTTCCTTTTTTGAAATCACGGAAGACTGGAATGTTGTCATTTACATCCAGAACTTCGATATCGACCACCATTTCGGCAGCTAAATGATAATTGTTTTTTACCCTCACTATTAACGAGTACTGCGTGTTACTCTCGTAATCAAGATGCTTATACAACTTGATATCTATTACATCTTTATTGGAGTCCAATCTGTAATGAGTGTGAAATAAAATACTTTGTTGAAAGCGCGGCTGGTTCGCAATCGTTAACATGATTTGTTTCATATTACACGGATAACACGGTAAGCGTAATTCATGTAGATACCTAAAAGTGTTTCTCTTGTTAGTTTGTTCCGTTCTGCCAGTTACGAGCTCAAAGATTAGATACGAATTGTTTGAATTACTGGAATTTTCGATGTTGGAAACTGCTTTCAAACGGACAATGCTGGCATCAAAATCGCTAAAATTCTCCTGAAGTCTGATCGGTTCCGGTGGCCTCGGTAGAAAAGCTGGTGCCTTCTTATGCGATTCCACCACAACCCGTATGTCAAGATCAATGACCATGCTCTTATTGCCCATATCCTTGGCAGTGGCCATCATACTAAATTTGTAATTTGGATTCCGCTGCACAAATTCATAATGACCATGATGCAGGACATTTACGTGATTTGTTAAATAAAACGGAAAAAAGGGGAAGCTTATCGAAAAAGAGATGTATCGATACGTTGCATTATTTATCAGAGTTCCAGGAATATATGTTTTATTTTTAGTAGACGAGAAATAAGATGATAAATATTTCTTTCGATTATTCAACGGGCAATTTTGTTTTAGGCGTTACTCGCGTATAAAATGTTCACTAAAAATAGCAGAAGAAAGTACATTTACGTAACAAACTTTGCTAATGAATATGAAAATTCGAACAACGATTTAATAAGACGGAACTATCGCTTAAACTATCGGGTAAGTGTTACAAGCTCTAGTTTCGAAATAACATTGTAAAACGGAGTTTGCGTTAAGCAAACTATCCTCTTAATATCGTTCCACCTTCGCATTACTTACGTCTATAGCCTTGTTGAGGAATATGATACCAGACTCCTCGTCGATCCGAAAGTATACAGCATCATCCGGTCTCTTAGTAGACAGACTATACCGTACAACGGAATTGTTGCCATCGTCGATATCGGTGGCGGAAACTCGCATGACCTCGCGACCCACGGGTAAATCTTGCGGCACAGATTCTTTGTATGCTTATAGGGGTTTAGAAGCTTATGGGGCTATATGGCTATGGGGTTATAGGGTTTTGAGGGTTATAAGATCAAGGGGTCATGAGGTTAATAGTTTATGAAGGTTTTAGGGCCAAACAGCTTAATTAAAGCGATTATTGAGATGAGACAAGTCGTATAAATCATATTGTAAGATCACTTCATCAGGTTTTTGGGTTATTTTGTTTATGGGGTCATGGGGTTATAGAGTTTTTCAAAAAAGCCACTCAAATTTTAAAAGCCCTCGCTTATACAAACATTTAAACCCAAACTCAATATTTAAAGTCGCTTCAATTTTTGGACAGAGGGAGGGGCCACTTGACGTAGAATGTCACATATATATATATATATATATATATGTGACGTGGAATGTCACATATATATGTATATATACGCGTTATACATATGTATATATATATATATATATATACATATGTATAACGCGATAATTAAAATTTTCTCTATACTTGAATAGATACTATTCCGAATTGAAAGAACACGGGTCACGAAGAAACAACCAATCAATATTGTCAATCAAAATATTGGAATTAGTGAAAGCATTTTTAGTAAATTTTTAATGTATTAATATCTATATTTTTTAATTAACTTCTTATTGTCATGCATTTTTCGATACAATCGACGCGACGCTCGTATCGTAAATCGAATCGAACATTATGTTGTCTATCAGCGATGACGAGCCAATAATAGAAAGAGTTTTTTCCTTATTGATCTTTGATCGAAATGCGATTATACTGTATATGGCCAGGACCAACAAAAGGTAAGTGCGAACTGGCCTGAAGAAAGAATTAGAATATATACGACAAGTAAGTGGCCAATATTGGCCAAAATGATAGAGTACATAACGTAATGTATAATTTTATGTGTTTATTTATTTGCTTTAAACAAAGCTTCTATTTTTCTCTAATATTATATATCTTCTATTTTCTCGTATATATACGAGATTTGAAAGACCCCAATTAAATCCGCATCGCGCGCGTATACCCTCAATTTGCACACATTTTCCACATCTCGGGTGATCGTGAGTTCCAGGTATTGCAATGAATTAACCAGTAAGGGCCAGTTTCACCATCTCCGATTAACGTGATCCTCCGATTAAATTCACTCTTCGTCTCTTTCTAATTGTCCAGTTAGAAAGAGACAAAGAGTGAGTTTAATCAGAGGATCACGTTAATCGGAGATGGTGAAACTGACCCTAAATCGGACTTCTAATAAGTCGCGTTTTGCGCTCCGGTTTTAATTAAAGATTTGTGTATTAAATTGAAACAGGGAGAGGTAGAAAAAGATAAAATAGGAAATAGGAAAAAATATATGTATAAGATGAATACAAATTGTGTGGAAACGGACTCGGGTAGGTAAGGACAAAAGAACATAATCCGATAGTTAAAATGATTGTAGAAAAATATTGATAATAATGATCACTTAAATATAATATATTAAATATAATTATAATTATATTTAATATTATTGTGTTATTATATTATGACGTATATTATATTATTGCCTCAGGGAGAAGCACCACTCAGGTGATGTCGAGTGATTGAAACTTCCAGCGAAAGGGCCCTAATTTAAGCAAGACAGGCACAAAAAAGCAGAAAAAAAGAAATAATTACTTATTTCCATAACCTGTTATTACGTATATAGAAGTTTAAAAGTTAATAGGTAGAAGTTAATAGGTAGAAGTTTATTTGATTAAATTGCCACAACTAGGTATATCAGCAAACATAAAAAATAACATTTTTAAAATTATTATATGCGAACAGATTTTTCAATTATTTTTAATGTCTAAAATTTAAAAACTATTAAAAATAGATAACATACGAGATGGTTCAAATGATTATGTTACATACTAGAGAGTTGTCATTAGTATACATATAATCGACATGTCATAATATTAATTTATTGCTGTTATGAGCCTTATTATAGGCGAAAAAGAAACAATTAGATAAATGAACAAATATGATAAAACAAATGTTCTAGAATTAATCTATTTAACAAAATTAATTAAAAGTATATATAAGCAACAAAATATTTCAACTAAATTCATCGTATAAAAAGTTTAATATTTCGATAACATCGGTTTGGCACTTCCTTTGCAGCACGCTGTTGTATTAGCAAACCACAGTACCATTCGTGCATCGAAATTCGAACGAGCAGATAACAACGTGATCCACTCTCGCACTTTTCGTAACGCGATCATTTTATCATTAGAAACGTTTATTATACAGGAAAATTACAAATATCTTGAACCAGCGACCGCTGTAAGTACTTCGCGTGTTTTATTCGTCTCAATTAAAAAGCAAAAGAAGAGGAAATGAGAATTATTATTGTGATCTTTAAGCGTGATGCTTTATTATACATTAATTCCATTGTATTTCGAATAGCTTTTCCACATCTCTGGAAATAATTGAGACTTTATTATATTGTGATTTACAATGCCAACAGTAATCAATGACTTAATGATAATTTAAGTATAAATACAAAACGCAACTATTGTACTTAAATGAATTATGTCGCTCAATTCTTATTTACTCTGCAAGAAATAGCCGAATTAAATACATTGCTCCAGCAATTTTTTGCAGCGTAAGTACAATATTTGCTTTTCTCTTTCAGTCTATACTGCCGATTTATAAAAGGTTCTTTGCTTAAGGCATTTATTCGGTGGTATCCTAAATTTTGGTGGATTATTAAAAGTCTCACGTTTACTTCAATAATCTAACTAGTCGCCATTTTGCTTTTGGTTAATAATCTTATCTAAACATTTTACCTACATTCGTAATCGGTATGTGTCAAATTGTTAAATACAAAAAACGATTCGCATTTGATTCGATATTTAAACTTAAATCATGACATCGTCGCGGGCAACGAGCTGTCTCGTGCCGATGATGAATCATTTGCAGGCAGTGTTTCATTTTTACTGTCTTTCCCAATCGAAAACTTTCACACCGATTTACTACGTTAAGGGGCGAGGTGATGTCTCCTCTTATTTACATCGCTTTTTACATTGCGCTAATGCTAAGTTTGCATTTGAATTTTATCACGTTGAGAGATCATTCAATGATCATTCTCAACGTTATTCAAAATGATTTGTGCAGTTTTGATGGTATGATTTGTCTCGGAAGTACATGTACGTATAGTTCTCTGGAAATCTATTCTTTTTTGACATATTGAATCGTTAATTAAAAATACCAGCAGATTCTAAGATACATAAAAGGGTTTTAGCTCTAAGTTTGAGTCTCGGGGAATACAGTTTGTAAGACTTTATACATGAGACGTCTTGTACGTATAATTAATGCTATATAACTTCATTATAATTTCAATTGTTTAGTTCAGCGTAATTCCAGTTTTTTGCATTAGTCTCTTGCAGATGTAATGCAAAATGAACATGACAAAAACGTGAGCGAAGGTATACTTATTTTTTAGAAATATTGTTAATCTCCCACAAAAGTACTTGGAATAAACTTAAGTTTTATTAAATGAACAGCTTTTTCGACAATATCTGCAATTTTTTATTTTTTGTTATTTGCATTTATCGATATTAAACTATTCTTGATACATTCAAAGAGTAGCATGTACTATCTTTTGCTCCATATATGTACAGTCGGTCACATAAAGGTTGCAACACTTAATTTTTGGATGGGTTTTAAAACGCACAAATATTTTGAGACTACGAACCACTGCCAAAAAAAATCACCCATCCAAAAATTAAATGTTGCAACCTTTATGTGACCGACCTTATACGTATATGGTTTAATCACTCGTACACGTTTATAAGTACGTATAGATTCTTAATCAAGTAGACATTCCAATTACTTTTTTTACATTAAAATAGGAGATTCTTTTGTTAAGCAACCTCTAATGGGATCTTGAAAGAAGAGGAAAGATCCTGAAACGGATGCTTTAGAGAATCTTATATTGCCGTTTGAGGCACATGGTATGCTTGGTTATTAGCAATTTGGAAACAAATAATAATCTATCGGCTATATATTAATTTAAGCGAATAAAGTAGGTGGATTTTATTGTTTTAGAATACGCGAATAATTGCTTCATGTATGTGAGCACACAATTGCTCAACGATAGCATCAATTTTTTGTTTTAACGCGGCTATTCATTGAGAAATGTAAATGTTTCTTGATATAAATTCTTGAAAAACTTACTTGCTATTTATCATGGTCTAGCGATATACGCAATTCTGTCTCACTAACTATTGTATGTCTTACGACACAAATTAAAATTAACTATTGTATGTCTTACGACACAAATTAAAATTATCATAAAAAGAATGTAATGTAATGTAATGTAATTTAATGTGATGTAATGTCTTTTTAATCTCAATTCCTATAATATTACAAATTCATAAATATGCTGCAAAAATTAAAATTGTATGTAATGTTAACAAAATCTTAAAGGTTTAATGTTTCGAAATGTAAAGTGAACATATTTAGATGTAAATGTAACGTAAACTTTTGGAACATAGAAATATAACACTTAAATGATAAAAAAATGAAAGACAATTTAAGGAAGATTTTTTTTCAAAAATCTTCCTTAGAAAAACTTTAAAAAAGGAAAATTAAAATATTACAAATATGTATAAAGATGAAAATTAATCTACATCTTTACATTAAACAATGAACATTAGCAATTGAATAAGCTGTATAAAGTGTTACTTCTTATATAAATCTTTTTACACTAGAGCTGTGCGCAATATTTCTAATTATAAATTGAAAGTGTAATTATTTCACACTTATTAAAGTCTTGCGAGAAGTCGGATTCTCTTTATAAGAACAGCGCGTACTTATGAAACGGCGTCGTCAACCTCATTAGCGTTTCCACTTTCAATCATCTCAACACCTTCTTTCGCTAAATAGAAAATTCTACATATCAGTGGAAGATAAGTTCTTCTGTACAAGAATTTTTTCGATTCCACCAACACGTAACGCGCTAAATTAATGTATGTATAGCATCGAGTCCATGTTTCTTGTTTAAAAGCAGAAATGCCACTTCAGTTTCTTGATTATTCCAGTGAATTCTTCGATAATACTTAATGAGGTTTTATGCAAGTCTTCTAGTCACTTCTGTATATTAAAAAATTTCTCAATTCTGTATAATTATTATTTTCACAATAATCCAAACAAAAATTTACACGTATTTTACATGTAAATGCAATATGCATACGGAAAATCAATATATTACCATTAATTCAGATTTGTCATATTTAACTTTACAAGGCCGTTTTTGCATTATATTCTATCTGCATTATGCTAAATAAAAGTAATGCCATTAATTTGCCTTTTTATGCCATCGTTGAAACAAATTTCTTAGAAAATATCGCAGATAACTTATTTCTAATAACAATTCGAGATTTCGAAAAGAAATGAGACATTATTGAATAAAATGCATTTTTTAAATGCAGGAACAACATCGCTATTATATCTTTTATCTGTAGTTTATTTATATAGTATAAAATTCTGCGATATTAAAAGAGTGAGTTCGGATATCTGCATTGTGCATCTCTAGGCTTTTTTATGAAATATACATATGTAACAATGATGTGAATATATTTATATGTATATATATAAGACGTTACGCATTGGTCTTCGTATCAATGAGCTCTTGAGCTTGAGCAAACAATTGCAATTTAAACGTATCCTTTTTCCTCACAAAGTACATATTTATTTGACACGTAGTGTTATGTCCTAAGTATATCGCCCATCTTGGAGTAATCTTGACAAATTATTTTTTAAACGTTCAAATAAAATTTCTTTAATGATGACTTGACTTTAAGTTAATCTTAGTTCTGATTGAAAAGAAATGCTTTAATTTGGATTCTATGCTTTCAATTGCATTCATATATCCGGAAAAACTGTAAAGGAAAGTAGTACTCAAAGTTATATGCCCAAGAAAGAAGCAATTTTGTGTCTGAATGCACAGCTTGTAGCGCGAACACTCACGCGTGAATAATTAATCGTGGAAAACTGGGTTGGATGCGGGCACGAATGACGTTAACACTCGCAGAGTGCTTCGCCGTGATTAAACATCTACATGTATATCGTCAAGAGCGGCGCGATTAGTATCCTCGTTGGTGCCGTAATTAATTTCCGTAATCGATCTCGTCGCGACGAGAGCTAATCGCGGTGTGTCGACACACGCTTCGTGTATACGTTCGTCTCGGAGCATGGAATTCGCGTTTCCCTGCTGTTGCACCCGGTGAGTTCAAACTTTCGTATGCG
This sequence comes from Leptothorax acervorum, assembly GCA_035220615.1. Classification (NCBI taxonomy): domain Eukaryota; kingdom Metazoa; phylum Arthropoda; class Insecta; order Hymenoptera; family Formicidae; genus Leptothorax; species Leptothorax acervorum. The sequence continues at coordinate 218,438 of JASTWQ010000248.1, read as the reverse complement.
AACCGAAGTAATGACGACGACGACAGTGATGTACAGTAACATTTTAATTTGACGTTCGTTAATCAGTGTTTCATCACGGTTCCATATCTCGGACGAGATCTGGTAGGCTTTTAAAGTGCGGGAATTCGAAGCGATTCTGTCGATCGTGTAGATGATGATGGCTTGTTCCGTCTGTCGTGACGTCGTCGCGATTGTCCTCCTCGATGCGCGAAACTCGCCCTCGTGCCAACGAGGATGCGACGTGGTCTCGCAGATATCGGTGCATAGACGACGGACATTGTGCCCGATAGTTTTGGAGCATCGGATGCCGGCTTGCCGCCACGCTGTACTAACTGGCGTCGTCCGGAGATCCGAAATCCTCCGTCTGCGTGGCGGCATCTTTGGCTGGAAATCACCATCGAAATTTATTATTAATAATAAACTATGTTAGGTGAAGAGTTCTTGTAACATTTTATAAAGATTGAGATTGATTCAATTTTAAGATAAAAGCTTTTCCCATTTTTCTGTAACTTAAGAATTATTGATGCGTGCATATTTTCGTTAATGGAAAACTGTTTGCAAATTGATTAAAGATATTAAATTTTAATACCGTGGTGATGTGTGTTGATAGATTCTATATAACGTAGAGCAACATAGATAGCAGTGAATAATAGAGTAAAAGCATATATTTATGCGGTATATGTACCTCACGTGGATGCTACGTCACCATGTGTTACATGTCCGGTTTCCCAAGGGAGCGGTGGTGGCGTATTCGCTAATGATAACGAGGAACAACGCGCCATTGAGCATCGTTCCATTGAGCAACGCTCCAAACCTGAAATAAAAAACCCGAACGATAAATGAAAGTCTCTCATGCTGATTACGATAATATTCGCTATTAACGGGATTATACATTATACATATATAACGTATAACAATTACTTCCACGCAGCGTAAAATATCGTTTTAAACAATAAATTCGAAGTGAGTTTGCGAGCTAATTCGTTCCGGCTTTGCACATTTTGTTTCACAATCGGATCGATAATTAAATATCACGACTAAATATCCTAATGCGACACTTGGGGGGCGATCATTGCTATGATAGAATTACAAAAGAATAAAATTTGTTTAAATGCAGTTGTTGCGTTTATTCTTTTTATTTTTGTGCAGATTAAAACTAAGCTTATTAATAAAAAGAGAATCATATGATTTTTTAATGTAATGCACTACTCTCTCCTTTCCTCTGTACATGGCTGAAAATTAAAAATACTATTTTATTTAATATTGCAAAACACAAAATCATAATAAAAATTTAATTACTTCACATGTTCTCATATCTATTTTTGCTCTAAGATGTTAATACCGTATGTTACTTATTAGCATATTGATTTTGTACATACAATTACTTTGATAATAAAAAGTGGCAACTTATATTTCCTATAGTTTTTGCTTTAGTTCAAAACTATAAAAGTTAAAAACTGTATCTAATAAGTAACAAGAAGACTAATAGTAATAAGAATCAAATTATGCCAAATTACAATTAATATTTCGCTTAAATGTTTCGCAATACGAGTGCCAAATACATTACAGAGTAATCAATAGCAACAGTCATAAGTACGATACGATATGTGATTTCAAACATGATTACAACGCAGTTCGCATTTATACATATATGATGACGCTGATTATCTAGCGATCACATTAAATCTTCGTTTATGGATGTCACATAGAGCGCGAGAATCCAGTTAATGTTGATAATGGATGACGTCAAAAGGCTGATTCCCCTCTGTTTAATTAGCACAAAACACTGATTATGTTAATCCCTTCGCTGCCGGTGCGAGATCATCATATAAAGGTAACCAGATGAATTTTGTCGTAATTAACATGATAGATAGGTTCAAAGAGTGTGCAAAAACCCATTGTTAAGGGGTTACTTTTTATTTAATAGATCCAATCTTTTTTTATTAAAAAAAGATCGCGCAAATAAATTACAAAAATGTTTTAAAATTTTCGTTAAAAAAGTGTTTTTAAATTTAAATATACATTTCTATTGTTGATTTATTAGACCGGCTACGCAATGCCGGTACATATGAAATTTATCGCGTATAGAAATTTTTCAAACTGACTGACTTCTTTTTTAATGCGATATGACATTCGTTTAATATACCTGATAGGTCGATGCCCGCGATGCTGCAAACATCTAAGCCACCGGTGCTAGTCGCGCAGCAGTGTTGTTTTGTTCCTAACGGCTTAGACCTGCACAGAATCTGCATATAAAAAGGAAATTAAAATTATCCGAATTATCAATCATGACATGCATCGATGCTTGAATAATGCTTGTCAGTTTGCGAACGATAAATCAATCGCTCCAAGTAGGAATAAATTCCATAAGCTTTATTGATTACCTGTGTGGTAAGGTTGAAATATTTCCTATATGAGGATGGATAATAAATAGTCAAGATATCTTAAAGCTCCTTTTGATAATCGAACATCATCACGATGTACTTATACATGCATTTATGCATTTTATTTATGAGATTAAATTAGCTTCTAATTGTATAAGCAATATGCATATATATTGCTGCGCTTTCATAAACTTTGTGGCACGATGCTTGGAATAGAATGCTTGAAATGCAACGTCGGTCCTCAAGGAATACAGCTGAATATGCAAATGTACATTTGGTAAACTATTTCCTACATATATAGTATTGTACCGCAAGTTAAAACAAAATATATCAATCGTTTAGTTGGAATTTATCTGTTTCATAGCAGCATACTATTAAAGTTACATTGTATTATCTCTTTTTCTCAATTTATATTACGGAAAATAACACACTTTTCTATAATAATCTTATTCTTATAATAATTTTTCTGCTAGAATCTCTCTCTCTCTCTCTCTCTCTTTCTCCCTGTCTCTCTCTTTTTAAAGAAAACAATGAAATTTATATAATAGTTATTGTTTAATAATTATTGGAAGCTATCTTTACATTTTATAAAGTGATATAAATTCTACTTCGTTATGTTAGTTAATGTATGCATATTTACATTATTGATAAGTCCATTATATGTAAAGTATATTTTTCATGTTATTTCAAATATAATCGAAAAAAAATATAAAAATTTAATACAGTACTCGCCATTCGTACAACGTTACATAAATTGTTTTGTATATTTTATTTATTTATTATTAGCTTCAGCTACATAGCCAAGAAGTGGACTTTGTTTACAAATAACCTTAATCACTCATACTTCCATTCATACACTACTATCCTAACTTACAAATAACTATTGCACATATTGTAACACATTAACCTTCTATATTGCAATCCAACCTTCTTTTTCGCTCTTTCTTTTCTAACGCTGACCGTTCTCTATATAATCTTAACAATATCCTTTCTTTGGTGATGTCCATATCATCATTCTAAAGCCTCTCTAGTCTTTCTTTATTATTCTTACCCAATTCAATAAACCAATTCTTTGTCACTTCGCATTCCGATACATACCTAATGATTCGTGTTGTCCCTACCTTGTTTACAAAACATGCAGATACCACTCTCCTCTTTTAACCAAAATACGTATTCGCATATTCGAAATTACCACATCTTAAATTCACCAGAGCTCTAATATTTTTGCCTTTATCATAATTATCCATAAATTCCTTCCTCAGATATACCTATTTCTCTACTTAAATTCTTATATTTCTTATTATACCTAGAATTTAGAATACCACTTTCCTCAATTTGTCTTTGTACATCTTCATCTCTTTTACTCATTTCCTTAACTAAATTTCTCCCCTCCCTTCTTAAAGCATCCACAGCCACAGTACTCCAACCATTCCTATTAAAATATTTTGATCTCTTTCTCTACCATATCTGTCTTTCCAATCATTTCCTTCTTTATCTAACCAGCACAATTTAATCCATCTATTATCATCAGCTGCTCTAATCTTCTCTTCGTATCTCATGGCCCTTATCTCCCATCTTATTCTTAATTTCTTTAATCCAAACTCCCTTGACATCATATATCTTGGGGTACAAAATTTCAAGTTAAAAATCCATCTAAACGTAATCCAACATAATTTTTTCTAATTCCTTTTTTTCCTCCCATCCCCATATTTTCACGCCATATGAAATCACACTTTGAACCAAATATTTAAACAACATCCATTTTCTGCAAAAATCATTCCTACAAATTCTTTCCCCCAGACCCCAAACTTTATTTACCGCAATCCTCCCTTTTCTGCATAAATCTTTTACATACTCTGTATATTTTCCATTCCTACTAAACACAAATCCCAAATATTTAAATTGCTTAACTTCTTCAATATCTTTATTATCCCATTTCCACATCTCAAATTTTTCCCTACCTTTTTTATTGAACACCATCATCTTACAATTAGTCTTTTTGATACACAATATCATTTTCCTTTTTCTAAAAAATCTTTTAATTGTATCCATCATGTCTAACATCGCAATTCTATTTTTTGCATAAATTTTTTTGTATAAATTTCATAGACAATATCTAAGACAATAAAAAGCAGGATTTAACCGCAATATCCGGCAGATTCCCAAGGTACTTACTTTATTAACATAAGAGCATACTCGTATCTATGCAGAGCGATTTTCGCAAACTGGTTGGTCTATTGCTTAATTTGCACTAAAACGTTAACACGTATAGGATATTGCAACGCCATCATAAAATAAATGCCATAAATAATAAAATTATACGTATATAAGAATAGAGACTACGAGGTATTTATATACAACTTTTTAATTCCTTTTATGTTCCTTATTATTCTGCAATAGTCACTCGCATATCTCCGTTAGACTACGAGGTATTTATACAACTTTTTAATTCCTTTTATGTTCCTTATTATTCTGCAATAGTCACTCGCATATCTCCGTTAGTAATAATAAATTCTTTGTTGAGTGTAAAATCGATTTGTCTTAATTAAAACTTCAAGACAAAGTAGGTATCATTTTTATGATTTTTTTAATACCAGACATTAATTATCGTATTTGTATCAGAACTTGATATTAAAACCGAAAAAATAACATATAAAAATTAATTAGTATTTGCAAACAATTCTAGTACTGGAACTTAAATGTGCACTTAATTGTCATCTCGCAATTTCATAATTTTACTATTCGCAATAATCCGCCGATTAATCAATTTTCATTTTTTGCAAAAACAATGAATAAATCTTTGATCCATGTAATATACTAGCGTAGTGATTTTTACTTCGAACAAGCAAACTCATTTGTCGTTTGCCAATCGAAAACCCGCGTAAGCCAATTGTAAAGAAATATCAAACGTGCTGTACGAGCTGTATATTTTACTGTACTTGCACGTGTAGTTTCGCATCCGGTGAACGTAGAGAGGAGGCCGCGGTGCACTTCGCGCGGCGATTAAAGATTTACTGCACGCCGACAAGCTTTTCGGAATTCATGGCCTGTAAAGTCGAAGCGCCAAGATCTATGTGGCCGCGGCCGTGCTACGCGACGTACCAGGCGTTTTCCCTCGTTCCTGCTGAATCCGAAAAGAGAATTCAAGCGAACAAGAAGGGACACCGACCGCTGAATCTGTCGCAGAAAGTATCAGACGCGCTGCGTAACGCGTTTTGCACCGGATAAATCTTGTTTTCCCCGGCAGGTGCTGTCGCGTTCCATCGTGTTTTCCTGGGAAGATCGCGTTAAGTCGTTCGTCTTCATTCATTCGCCGGCGACGTGAACCGCCATCCTCTTCGAGAAATTTACTGATTCTGTTGTAACACCGAGTGCACGATTGATTTCGCGGAATAAAAGAAGTCAAGCATAAAATCCGAAGACGGAAAATGCGGAACTGTGATGTAACGGAAAGATAAAACGACGAATGAAAGAAAAGGAACTAAGTAAATAAAAGAAAGCGTTCGCTTTACGAACTTATTGAACCTTTCTAATCGTATAAATTTTCCGTTTACTGTACCCCTCTCTCCCTGTACTTCGCAGATTTCGCATATTGCTATCTTATTTTCTTAATCATACTTTGCTGTATCGATTTACTATTATATTTGCTAATTTACTTGAGTTATAACACGAAATGCTACATTTTTAGATGTAAAATTTTTATTAATTATAAATCACAATTATTATTAATTATAATTATTATACTAATGTCTACTGATTCTGATGCATCAGAATACTTATTCTGATGCGTGAAAAAGATTTTTATCTTGTGACTCTTGAGATTTCTTTTATGAAACAGAAAGCGCGAGATTTTTTTTTAAACTTTTGTTCGGTTGAAAGAAAAAAAATTATTTGTTAGTTGCTGACGAGTGCTGCATTAGACTAGACTTTAATGGACGTTTGAAAACACGTATCCGCGACCTCCTATTCTGATGTAACTTACATGAAGTGTTTACTCGTGTAAAATAGCGTTGGCTACGGTTGTAATAGTCTAATGTAATTCGGAAAACCCAGATCTAGTCTTTGGGTTAGGTCGAAGAAGCAGAAGCCAAATAAATTCGATTATTCTGAAATAAATTAATGAAACAAAAGCATAAAACTCATTTTTTACTTGTATTAGAAAACAAATTTTAATCATACAAGGATACAATTCTCTCAATTTGAAATTTTACGTCAAAAGACAAATAAAATTTTATGATTGCATTTTATTTTTTTGTAACTCATTTTTTTATTGCTTTGTTCGTAGTTTTATTTCTTTTTTAATTTGTATTTTATTTATCATCGCGATAAACAAAGGGTTTGTTAACATTAAATTAATTAATTCAAAATATAAGCACACACACATACATATTATACTTACCTTAGTATAAAGAAGCTCTCTCGAAATTCGGCGGAAATGGTTATTGAGCAGCCAATAAAGGAAAGGGTTCCAGAAGCTGTTGGAGAGAGCCAGCCACGTAGCCAGGAAGTCAAGAAACGGTGGTGGCTTGCTTCCGGTGCAGGCTGCAACGACTTCCTGAATCGTCCATGGCGTGACCATGACGATGAAACCTAAACTCATTGCAGCCATTGTCCGCGAGGCCGAGGTCGACAATCGTCTCTCGTGAGCGACAAGCTGAAATATGTAAGATGTATATTCTCTGTAGTGTTTTACTTTGTTTGGAAGTTTAGATGACGGCCTATTAGGTATCATTCCTCGCGATAAAGCTACTTTTCCGTTGGGATCAAGATGACTGATTCGCGCAGTCGTTTGGGCTTATTTATTATTGTTAGCAAACCCACGGACCCAAGCTCAACCTTGCAAAAATACTCGCATACATTTACATATCTTATGTATATTCACAAACACATGTTTTTGTAAGAAACAATGCAGGGAACATTTCAAGAAAAAATGGAAGCAAGATACAACCTAATTTAAGAATATCTTCTAAATGTTTTATGCAATCTTGCCCCTGTAAAAAAGATATTTCTTATTCGCGGAATTGGAAGGCAGCGTAAATACTTTAGCTTAATAACATCTTATTTTGATATTTTATGATACTACTGCTTAAAATTCACTTTTTAATTTGTGTCTAAATGTCTAAAAGGATAGAATTCTACATATAATTTGATATATTATATTTAAAAAACAGAATAATTAGAGATATATACACGTAGAAAATAGAATATATATTAAAGTGAGAAGCATATAAATCGAAATACGATGAATTATAGATCGTTTAAAAGGGTTTAATTATGACGATATATCTTGTCATACTTAAGAATGTCAAGATCAAATAGAATATAACAAAGTTCATTTTTAACACAGGATACCGATATTTCATTCTTTATTAAGTATTCTTCTCAGAAGATGGAACTCATCTTCTTAATAACTCTTTCGACTGATGAATTTTTGAATAGAAAGTTGAGTTGAACGTCGCGTCGGCTTGATTACTGTCGAGTTTCAGACTTTGGCGCTCATATTTAATTACAGCGATCATACCGCGAATGATATTTGAATTGAATGAAAGATTAAACAAGAATATTTTCTTCTTATTACGCCCTAAATGTCGCAGAAAACTTAACTTTTAAATTTTACTTCCTAACATCTTTAGTATCATTATGACCTTGCAAATAATGTTCTTAAAGTTCAAATTTTATTCCATAAAGAAGTTTTAAGTGCGTCTTTTATGATCACTATCGACATCCCAAATCTATAACGCCCTATCTTTCGATACTCGCTAACGCAATTGTTCGGAAGAGTAACGGCCGCATATTATCGATATTTCCTTAAAAGCCCGTTGATCCGTCTTGAGAACTTTTGTGTTTCAATTACTTTTACAGTTCCCTGGATGATTACATTTCACAGCCGAGTCAGATACAATTTTCTTTTCAATAATACGTTGTGTTAATTAACACCATTCTAATATGAAATAAAAGAATATTTCCGTTCATTGCGAAGCAAAGTGACATTCTCTGGGAAACAAAGGGAGAAAGTTAAGATATCTTTGAAGAACGAGGGATCGAGCGACATTTACAATTGAAGAATTGCATCTACAACAATAAAATAAGATTTTTGTAACTCAAAGAAAAAAGAAGAAATAGTGTGACGCTTCGTCGAGCGGTAAATCTCTCGCGCCGCAGTCTCGGGGCTATAATCTCGAAGGCAGACGTAATGTCAGAAAAGATCCGGACGAATGGCTCTTAACGCGCGAAAGGCTTGCCGACGCGTCTCAGTCTCGACTCGTCCTTTAGGCCGGCTTGACACGGTTACGAAAGTCACTAAGCGCTAAGCTCGTCAGCATCAAAGCCTCTCGTCGTGCGGCAGTAAAAGGATTACGAATCTGCTCGTTTAGCTGGATTCGCGTCCACTCCCTTCGCCCGCTGTCTTCTGCCTCTTCTTTTTCCCACCGTTCTCTTTCGCGTCCCCTTCTATGCGGCATCTTCTATATGTAAGCTCTCTTCAAAAGTCTCGGGATTACAACGATAATGGACAGGTGTGAACCTAGTTGGTAAATGTAGAATTTCTTAAACGTCCGGTAAAACCGGTCAAAAAGATACGCTTGTTGAAATGGTTTCGTACTGAATGAATAAAATATTACTACTGAATGTGCAAATTATATTTTGCCATAAAGAAAAAGAAACATAAAAATCATATTCTTTGAGTAATATAATATTCCCCGAGGCTAAAAGAACTCTGTCTTATTCATTATAGTGGTTTATTATTTTATTTTTATCCGAAAGTTAGAATAGATTAAAGCAGAGGATCGCGAGACATACTCGGGAAAGGCGGGGAAGAAGAAGACAAGAATCTAGACGGAAATGCCGTCCGACGAGCCATTAGCATATCATGCCGGTGCTGGCAGCGGAAAGGCAAAGCGCGAGACAAACTATTCGGTCGAAGTATTAGCATTCCGGTTCGATTTATCGTCCTAACTTCAGCGGGCAGGAAATCCCGGTACTCTCTTTAACGTGGCATGTATCTCATACATGTGCCGTACCGCGACTATTCTTGCTGAGCTTATAACTCGTTAAACTTCCACTGTTACCACCGCTCTGTTATAATGCAATAGAACTTTCGCCCCCAATGGAATAAGAATCTTTACCTCGAGCTATCAAAACTCGGAATCGTCTATTCAGCACGAATTGTGCAAATGAACGCAACTCTGTTAATGTAACTCTGCCTTTTCCATCACGGTATATACATACATACATATTTTAAGGAAATTTTCGAGCTTCTCTCCTCACAGATTCTATTGCAAGACAAGTTATGCAAAATAACTTTTAGAAGAATTTAAAAGTCACGTTTATGCCGATGCTAAATATTTACTCGAGAGATTCTTATCCTTAAAATAAAACGATGAGAAAAGAATATCCTTCGATATTGTTTTGCGTACAGCACGGACCTTCAAAAATAGATTTTGTACAATTTGATTTTAAGCCAACTTAAACGGACTAGTTTATCCGCTACGAATAGGATACATAACGTATAAGGTTACGAAACACAATGTGCATTGCAGAGATCATGATAATACTGATGTCGTATTTTGCATATATGAAATGTTTTTCACTTCATCAGATTTGTCACAGAATTATTCTCTATCGATCTACATTTCTCAATGTTATGCACTCCGAATTTACGAGTTTCCATGAATATGGAAATTATCTATCATCGTTATATATATAGTAGTTTCAGAAGAAAATTGAAAGACCTTTTGAATTCCATGCGGTCAAGGAGAATAATCTGTCGAACAGACACAGAAAACTAACGATGCTTGCTGCACTACACTGCACTACAATTAGATTATGAAGAATTGATGTACACTGCAATATTTACGATATTATATATTGCAGATATAATAATGTATAAATAATAAATTATTATCAAAACACACAATATGTGAGATTTTAAAATGTCTTTTTTAAAATTAGCATAAATGAGAAATTGCAAGTTTTATGATATACATGTTAGTTTACATTGTGTAGTGCATAAGGGAAACATGTGTAAGAAAGCTAAAGATTTATACGGTCTTAAGTAAAAAATCATAATAAAATAAATAAGCTTTTAATGCGGTTTATAATCCCAGGAATAATCGTATTATTACAGGAGATAGCGCAACATAGTGTGCAGTGTTAAATTTATATATCTCTCCACATGCCATTCGCAGAATGCGCGCATTTACAACAATGCAGACATTGTTTCCATCGTAATTATGCAAGGTGTTACCATTTTGGAGCAATCCGCGTGATATGTGGATGTGCATTAAAGAGATTATCTACGTATCACAAAGCGCTTGCATATTATCTATTCTTCTTAAGTAAAATTATCCAAAAAAATTGTTTTTAAAAATATTTTATAATTCTATTATATAAGTCCTTTTTTTCGAATATTACATCGTTCATTAAACTTTAAATAGAATTTTATCCTGAATTCTGAGGTGAATTATAGATAGTGTGAAGTGTGTGAGACTTATGCATGAGGTGAAAAATGTAGCATTAAAATAACGCATTATTTAACAAGAATCAGTACCTAATATTATAATATAGTCCACTTTTGAAACACTCATTATTTAATGAAACTTAAACCTCGAATAAGAATGATACTTAACATGTAAAATGATTTTTATACGTTTATTATGCCGATACTTGCAAACGTTCCAATTAAAATCTAATTATTAAATGAGTTACTACGTATAGTTGGTACACGATATAGAATTTTCGGCCGTTAAATCGGGAACGGCAGCACAGGAAATAATTACGCTCGATAATTAAATACACGTTAATGGGGATCGTATGTTTAATGAGTAACGTTCAATCTCTTCTTTAACGTGAAATAATGTTACTAACAAGTTACATATTGTTGATACATGAGCATTTAATGTTGCGCAAGTATTTTAAAAGTAGCAAACTTTACAAATGTAGCTTGCCACTTTTTTAATTTTCTTTCCTTTCTACAGTGCGCCGTTATAGTAAGAATTTTTCCCGCTCGCGAAAATATTTTTGGTAAAAACAGAATTTTGATTAAATAATTTTGGCGGTAACGATAAACAGTTTTATTAAAGATGTTTTATTCATTAAAAAGATTGTAGATAAATGTAGCAACTGAAAATTTTTATTCGCGAATGTTACCTTCTGTCACGTGTCATTAATTTTAAACAAAGTGATATATTGCATTTTTGATCTCTTGATCGTGAACAATTTGTCTCTATTAAGTTTATTTACGCGATATCACCATTGTGGAATATTTTCTGATGTCCGGAAATGAGCATTTCCGCTGAAGTCCTTTTTACGAAGTTTCGAATATATGTATATTCGCGCCGACGCGACTTACGAGGCACTTTCACGTAAATTGCACTTAAATTACAAGTAAACGACGTGGATCAGGGTGCGGGTGGGTGGAACTAATAAAGGACTCCGGCACACTTGTCCCTTTTTTTCGTTGCTCTACTGCGATGAAAGTAAGCTGCAGCTCGTACGCGCGCCGTTCTTATCGCCCCACTAGAGTCTCGGTGGTTATGCACAAACTCTCACTGCCGAGGGTCTTTCTCCCTGAACGTGCGAGAAAAAATAAATAAAATCTCATAAACGCCGCTCCAAAAGACATTATTGCTGTTGGTTGGCAGTGTACGCCGCGTCGCCTCTCAGAAAAAGGATTTTAAGTGAAAAATGCTTTTCCACCGCAAAAACAGGTACATGCACCTTGACACAAAGATTATAACATCTCCCGCAGGTACAATCTCCTTGCAAAAATCTATCTTGTCCACACTGCAGGAAACACGTGCCATAATGTGTAAGAGGAACTTTTGGTACTTTCCGTTTACTCTGTGTAAAACTAGAAATCGCATTATATTCTATCGCTGAAATGCTCTGCTGCTGGAAATATCTAATTTGCTAAGTGATTTTTTAAATTAAATTATATTTTTAAAAATTGCGTATGTGCGGATTCAAGCAAAAAAATATTGAAGGCATGAACGTAAGCATTAAAAATTTAGAGTAGATTAAAACTAATTAATAAACTCTGGTATTTTTTAAAGAAGAAATTCGGTTTGCGTGCCAAAAACGACGTAATACATTTAATCGAATTGTACGCGCATTTGAGATTGCTGTATTATATGAAAAACGATTTTCTTTTGGTACATTAAAATACGTCACAATGCGTCTCGCATCGATAATATTTATATTCGTGGAGTCTCCCCTACGGAATTCCTTAAGTGATTCTTTTATCTACCGCTTATAAATTATGTATTTGCTTAGAATGTATAGCATATCTATTCAATAAAACGCGAGAAGAAAAGAACTTTTTTATTAATAATAGTAAACAGTTATCAGCGTTTTCAAGTATCTGATGCATTTTAACAAAGATTGATTGAAAGACATTTTTAATTATAGATGTAAATTAAGAACATCAAAAACAGTTTAATAATTCTAACAACTTATTTGCATTCTTCGTTTTAAAAACTATATCCTTGATTAATCCGTTTTTGGAATATGGTATGTAGTGGGAAACGAGGAAACTGCATGTAGGACATAGCTGATTTAAAATCATATACCTACCGCGGTAAAACGCGGATAAGATAAAACTAATAAAAGTGAAGCATTAATGAACGCGCGGTATCGATGTAGACGAAGAGAAAGGGCAAAGACGGAAAGTCATCGGGATGATCCTCGACGCGGAAATCCACGAATTCAATCTGGAATCTCGAACCCATTCGATTCCTCATCTGACTCGTTCCACCTCGTTATCTCGCGATAAGTAGGAGCAAAATGAGGTACGAGAAGAATGAGTAAAATAGGATGAAGAAATTGAAGGTGGTTTTAGAACCCTTCGAATGCTCGGTGACCGTATGATATTCTTGTGAATTTCAAGTGACCTGTTAGATTCGACATCGTTGCCTGGACGTTATCCAACGTCGAGTTTTAATCCCTCGCGCGTGTTTTTTTTTATTCGGATCATAGATCGATTAATGATAATCACCGTTTAAATCTGTAGCTTTATTTAAATGCCAAACTTTTATTCTTTAAACTTTATAAAGAGGTGAATTTCTTATATAAACTCGTTAGAGCAGTTTCTAAATTGCGAGTATTTCAAAATTTCTGCGTAATTATTCTATTGCATTGAAAGCTGTTTTATCTGTTTTCATCATTGGACATTGCAGTGTGATGCATGTTACTTTAATGGTTCCCTTTAACGCTCAGTCAAACAGTAATTTCTCCAAATGTGTGCCTTTTTATTACGGCAAAATGGCCATTGAAACTATTGAACTGTCGCTTTTGATATACAGTCCTTGACTTTGCACTCAGCTATAGTGCCCCGTGATGATTCGATTTTGATTGAAGTAAGTGGTCACTTTTCTTGCTGCAGAGCTTAGAGAGGTACGGGAAAAATTTATAGAATAATAGTAATTTTCTGAAATTTTTTCTGTGACCATACATATATCTATGATTTTATATATATAGCATATATGTATGTATATATAATACATGTACATTGTATTATACATAAAAATACACGACTGAATTAATTAACATTTATATGGTGAATTATTTGTAGATCGTAGCAATTTTTCCTGTATTTTTTGTTTCTCTGCTGTTTACGAAAGTCTTAGAAAAGAAGTTTAAGAATCACCTCCCCAATAAGTAGATTAGTTTGTTTCCCCTAACTGTAGTTATTTCCTTTTGGCTTTAGTCCGCAACTATCATCGGTGAAATTTTGTTCTTTCGTAGTCTGTGCATCCCAAGGGAACAGTGGCAGGTTGAATTGGACGATATCGTCTAGGACAATAACGCCTAGGATATAAGAACCCCGCATGTAAGAAAGTCGTAACGGTACAAGGAGTTATTGGAAAATGTTATCGCTACACTGAGAGAAACAATATTTTGATCCATAAAAATATTACTTAATTAAAAAAAATTATTTATTAGGTTATCTCTAATAGCTTATTTACTTAAATCAAAAAATTTTCTCTCTTAATGTATAAAAGTAGAAATAGGTTTAGCAAACATAATTTTATTATAATATAGAACATGTAAAGTAAGGAATATAATAAGCGATGTAAATAGTTGTCAGAGCGGCTCTTGATTTTTAAGTCAGATATCTGTGCCAAATGTTGGAAAAATTCATATGGTATTGTCAGTTCGTATATTATTTAGTATATTATTTATCTTGACATGATAAAAACATTATTATACTCATTAAAGCCAGCTAATCTGCTGATTAATTACATGCATTTGTCCCGGTGTTTGTTAACGAACTCAGGTATAACGGCCTTCGTTTTTGTCCCTCTCGAATAAGTGGGGTATTGTTCTCCTTTTCTTTCTTTCTTTCGCGCAGAAAATCTCTCACACGTCGACGGAGAATACCTTTAGAAGATATTCCCGGATCCATTGACCTACATCGAGATCACGTATCGTAAAAAACGAAGACAGATGATATAGGCGCTGCCGAATGGCGAGTTTACTTACAAATAAGCCGGCTCTTACATTTTTCATTAATTATAACGACCATTGGATAATTACTGTTTTTCTCGAAAAACAGAATGGATTATGATTTTTTCATATGCTCTGTCAATTGACCGAAATAATACCTACAAAATATAGAAAAGAAAGAATATATAATAAACCGACACGATCTGACGATGCGGCGGTATAAAGCGCTAGATTCCAAAAGTTTAAACAGTACTAAAAAGTTGTTGCCACGAGAGAAGTGGGTCGCAGGGATGTTTCGCGCAAAATAAAACAAAAATGTAGTACAGAACGAGTTCTATTTCATCTTAATGAAGATTTACTTGCGTTGGCGAATATGAAATTTAAGTATGAAAGAATATTCGAGTTATACTGCTTTAAAATTATAAATAAAAAAGGCTAATTTTTTATAAAAATTTGTTAATAAGTTTCTCTCTATTCTAAAATTGATGTTTCATAATAATTTAAAACTTGATTACTGGCGAAAAAAATTTATTTAATTAATTATTAAGCTATTTTACCAGAGCAGAACATTATCTTAATATTTTAAATTATTGAGTATATTGAAACAAGCAGCGCGTCCTTTTTTCTTTGTTCATAATATTTCTAGATATTATTTTACCACCGCTACCGCAATAATGTCAGAAAAAGAGTTCGCTGCTTTTATTATAATATAGTAAAGTCAACAATATTTTTACTGGCATGTATGTATTTGTAGTTACGACGACACAAACATAAACGTAACAGATATCAAGGATAAAAAATCTTGGTTTAATCTAACTGCACACATATTACCATTTTTTTTTTTCATGCAGTTAATAGTTACTTTAGACCAAGATCTTTGATATCTGTTACGTTTATGTTCGTTGTCGTCGTAACTACAAATACATACATGCCAATAAAAATATTGTTAACTTTACTATATTATAACAAAAGCAGCAAACTCTTTTTCTGACATTATTGCGGTAGCGGTGGCAATAAAATCTAGAAATATTATGAACAAAGAAAAAAGGACTTGCGCTGCTTGATATACAACGTGCAGTACATGAGAGACATGTCTAGTATAATATTTCTTTACCTTTTTACACTTCTTTCTCTCTTTATAACTCTTTATACTTTGCAATCCGTGCGACGCGAGATATAGCAGTTTCAGCGTTCTCCTAAATTGCACCAGGAAGTCTGAGGAAGCCTGGATGTCCAATAGTTTTCGACCCTAACAATTGCAATAATTTGTCTGAAGGACGCAAAGCATTTGTTCTGGTTCGGTGATTTCGGAATATTAATATCGCGCGTCGGAGTATAATCGATTCGGCTGACTCATTAATATCGTAAACTCGCACGCTGTCGACAACGGTCGACGGACGTTGACCATGACATAAAGCATGAACGCTGCCCACGGGAAGTGGTTTCTGACCGTCGAGACTCGTCGTTGGGGGCCGGGGAGAGAAAGATTCCTACCCGCCCTCGGCCTGTAATTCCCCGTTCTGCCATCATGCTCGCGCACTTAACCCATTTTGTCTCGAGATCCTGCCTATCCGGAAAATGCGAGCCGGCAGCGGGAACGAGGGGATGTATAACGATCCGCGGATTCCCGACCGATTACGGACCATTTTGCGATGGAGTACGGAAACGGACACACGCTTTAATGCGCGCTGTAATGCGCGCGCGGAGGGGCGCGATCGAGACGCTCTTTCGGTCGAGAGACGCGATCTTTCAGTATCTCGTGGTATTCCTTATTTGGATGCGTTCAAACTGGTCCGAACCGCGGATCGCACTACTTTGTTATAATGACGTGTCGCACGGGCCAGGAATTTATTAATGTGCAGCTAATGCGCCATTAGCCCGCGTGTGAAGAAAATCGTCTGAAGGAAGAAATGGGCAGAATATCTTGGCGACGGCACAGCAGAAATAGTCCACGCGGTGCGACCGCTTCAGGGATCGTCACTTGAACTGGGTTAATGATCGCGGCGCGAGATGATTTATAATGATTAAGCCGTCGCGCGTTGCATGGTACTAGAGGGTAATTTTTCAAATGCTTCAACGACAGTAGATTAGGTAAAGCAATAATTCCTAATATCGTTTTTTTTTAGTTTGCATTAAAATGTTAAAAATCCCAAAAGACGTGACCCAAATTGCACGAAAATGACGGCGGAGTGATTCAGCACCACCGCTTTTCATCCATACGACAGGTCGTTTGATGAATTAGAATCGATTTTTCATAGAACGAATCTCCGTTCGGAAGCCATTACTTGTAATCTTTTAATATTGTACGTAGGATTATTGTTATTGTTATAATATATGATAGTAATAATATAAAATTTTAGTTCAGCATAAAAGTAAATTATAGATTCTGCGTTCCTATTCCTTTAAAATTCTAAAATCTTTAAAGATTAACTGATTATTCTCGATATACATAAAGTAGAGATTAACCCTTAAGATTTTATCATTAAACGCACTGTTTGTCGGGAAGAAACGGCACGAGTTTCTTCAGGAACGTTCTTCCAGGTTCTGATTGACTTAATCGGCGCGTCTTTAATTTTCTCGATTTACTCAGGTCTTAAACGCTCGACTTCTCAGCAGAGCTCTAGAGAATCGCTGAGACGACTTACGATGTCGAAACTGGAATCTAGAGTTTAGCTATAGATGGAATTAAAGTAGGATTATTGGACCCGAAGTTAGTTTAATGGAGGTATCGAAGGCTTCTTACCGACGCAAAATAAAAGTTGCCTAGATTTGAGACTCTTTCGAAATATTAAAATATATATATAAATAAAGATATATATATACATATATGTGTATAAATATTATTATTTGTGTATATAGGTATGTGTGTGTGTGTGCGTGTATAAAGATTTTCGACTAACAATAAGAGAAAATATTGTAATAATATGTAAAAATGTAATCAAATAATAAGTTTCGCAAATTTAAAGTTTCTTTTTGTAGCTTTAGGGATATAAGTAGGTAACAGACTTTAAACTTTGTTCTGACATTAAAGATATTAGAGGAAATAATTCTGCTTATACATAGAGAAAATCCTTTTTTTTTTTTTCATTGATGGTGCGAGATCACTAAATACGAACGATAGAACACGGCGCGGAAGAAAAAGAGATGAAATAAGCAAGTGCACCCAGTGGGAACAAGGTCGGAACTCTCTGGCCTCTTCGCAGGATGGTTCTGGCTAATGTCAAGATAAATGCGATTTCCTGGGATGGGAAACGTGGAGCAGGGGTGACGCGGGGGCGCAAGAAGAAAAATATTGTTTGCCACGAAAACTGGGGCGCACATCCTGAAGAAGGGCGTTGGTAGTGGTTTGACCACGAAAGCGTCACGTGGGGGTTGAGGTGGAAAAAGCCAAAAGCACGTCGGCTCTCGTGCCGGAGTAGCTTGCCAAAATTTCCAAGGCGTAAGATTCGTTTTTAGAGCGGAATTAAGGGAAGGAAGCTTTTAGAATAGGGTTACTTAAATCGGGTCACAAGAATCCTTTTGCGCATCAATGGAAAAACGCGGCGAGGTTGAATACACGATCCGTCTTCATGTATTTTTAGCAGCAAATGTTATTATTTATTCACGAAAATACTTCGAGATATGTTCTTCTTTTCCTTTCATCCGAAATATTTCTTTGCATTTGTTTATCTGCTGTTTCTGTACAAAAGAAACTATGAAATATTTAATGAAAATCTTAAAGGAATTTTCGTGAGCGAACGTACCTTCCATTAGTGTAATTTCCTTTAAAATCCGAGCTATATAATTCCAGCAAGGAAAATTGATATTTTTCAGAGTGCTTCATGCTTGTTTACGTGAAATAAAAAGCTGAAAGTATCAAATATTTATTATTGCAATCTTCAAACTTTTAATGTCTCTCTTTAATAGCTATTAAACTTTTTCGCCGCAGTAGCTATACTAAATGCAAATTTAAAGAAGTGTATCTGCAAGCAGCCTGATTGTTATCACTTCGCGATGCTCGTTGCCGGACAATTATTCACGAAATATTCACGATTGCTCGTTTATTGAACGCCATTCTCCCCTTGAATACGCGACGATTCTCTGAATTCCATTTATTCAGAAACCTTGCCAGCTCGTGTTTGCATTCTACTAGCTTATTGTTGAGCTTTCGCGACTATTTTCCGGGATTGGTGGATCGGCGGATAAAGCCAGTGTTGCCGTCGCGATCGCTCAATGTCTAGCGCATAGCTTTAGGCCAACGAGAACGATCTCAGGAGCTCGTTATCGTGGATGAATTCAATGCATCGCAGACGACAGCGAGCGACAGCGAATTCAAGCGACGCTGGCTTATCCGCGTTCGGACCATCCATCTTGCTTCGGACGGTTGTCCTCCCGGTAATGCCGAAGATACCGATCCAAGGAGGCACCAGTGCGGGTTCTATCGGCGGAAGTTACGCGTCTTTCCGCGGATATCGGTTGGTTTACGGCCATTTCTCCTACTAACTATCCTATCATTGCCAGATCAGGCACGTCGATCCGTTGCGTATTCGAATCTTTGGATAAGGAAATAAAATAAAATAAACATTTGATAGATATGATCAAGACAAAATACCATATCACTGGAAGTGCTGCCTAGTAAAAATAAGGCAATACGTTTCTGCAGGATTACAGTGTGTACCATGTATTCTGATAATTAATTTGGTAGATAGAAGACCGTATTATCTTATTAAGAACTTTGTAGATAATACTTTCAAGTTTATAAAGTTATGTTACTTCTTTGTGTAGAAAAAGTTTCTCATATAGACACACTTGTGTATAATACTAGATGTTAATAATACTCTATTGTACGTAAGTTATATAGAAGTTGTAGTAAGTTATATATACCTAAGTTGTATATCGATAATGTTGTTAATTACGATATATACAGAGCATTTACCAAAAATATTATTTTGCAAGTAATATATCCGGTTTTTATTTTTAAATAAATAATTCATTACGTGCAACAAGCTATTAATATTAGCTAGATAACTTAAAATATCTGATTATATTATTAATATTATAATTGCTTTTATTAGTCTGTACATTTCATTTAAACCAGCGGTATTCCGCCCAAATCTCCAACACTAGGAGCATTTTCACACTATGTCCCTGCGATATACTCATACCGCCTTTGGCGGTAGTCTCTGGTGACCTCGAAAGGAATGTATTTGGCGTCTCCGCTTTAAGAGATATATCGGTGGCAAGATTAGTCGATTTTTCCGCATGCCAACTGTCCTCGAATTCGTGTGCATTCGTTGCAAGATTCCTTCCATAGTGAATCTTCCGTGTTTCAACAAATTTCAACAGATTTAGAAACTAGTTTACGAGTTGCTGCCCTTTCGCGAGGATGCACTTGGGAATCTTACGTAAACTCTTGCATAAAGTTCCCTTCCGTATATCTGCTTACAAGCTTTATAATTTCATTGCATAATTTACTGGAGAACGTGAACTTGACGCGAGCAGCGAGTCGCGTAAAACGTAAAGTTTCAAACGTGCCTGCTAAAGAGAGAGATGATCCTATATTATCTGCTTTACAACTATACATACACACACATGCATGTGTTGACATAAACACAAATTTAAACTTGATGTAATTCTGTTAATTGTTATACACTGTTACGTGTTACGTAATATAAAAATTGTTACTTAAGAAAGAAAAGTCCAGATTGCATTCGTGTGATATTCTTTTTAACTGTCACAAAAGTAAAAGGCAGCAAGCGATATTTAATTTGCAGAGTGTCAGTTCCGCGATTCATGCTGCGCAACGCACTTTGTACAAATCGGAATCATTTGTCGATTTAATGTTTTTCTTTTATATTTGACGGGATTGTTTTGTTAATTATCGCCAAACGAATTGCTTGTCGATTTGAATTTTATTCACAAAGGGAATAAACTTGACTTACCCTTTCTATATGGCCGCCACTAACGACCTCCGGCGTGTTAACACAAACCACTCTTTTCAAGCGCAGTTTGTTAACGTGGAAGGCCGAGCCGTAGCAGTACATCAACACCATCGTCGTCGGGAAATAAAAACTGCAACACGCCAGGATCCTGAAAAAGGAGACACAATAAAGAGCATTTTCCGGTTCAGAAAAGCAGTAATTAGCGCGTTATACATGAGTGGGAATATAAAGTGATACGGCGAAGATGATATCACGCGAATGCAATAAAATTATAATCGTACAAGCAGATTGCGCGGAATCTGATGATACATGCACGAACTTTATTAGTATCTATAACACGATAAAAACAGTTTCACGATCAGCATCCGTTTCAACTTTCTCTATTATAAATTAACTTAATTAATATGCTTTGTAATGTACTTCGTGAGGGTTGACTCTATCCCGAATGCATTTAAATTATCTTAACTTTTTTCGATTCGATTTCTCTCTCTCCATAGCAACATTTGTAAAAGCTGTGATATAAATGGATAATTTTGCTTGAACAAATGTGGCAAGATAGTTTCTAAACTACGAACCCGATAAAAACGAGAGTTCGAAAAGACGGTCTTTCGTATTTAGCACCGGTTTAGATCAGACTTTAAGCGTACCGGAAGGGAACATTAACGCAGATATATCGCTATCTTTCACGGTTGATCGCCTCGGTGTTCCCCCGAAGCGATCGATCGCGCGCGACGGCGTTTTCGACATTAAATTGTAATTGTCCACAATTGGTCACCGGCCATGGTGAACAAATGCGGCGGGCAAGATCGTGAAATGTCAGGCTTATCACCCGGCGTTCGCTATGGTGATACCTAAGGGACGCTCTAGCGAAGAAGGGATCGCAGGCAAGGAGGCCAGACCCGTTGAAGTAGTAACCGCCTCTGGGGAGTACTAGAACCCCGAAAATTGCCACGCTCGCTATCCAAGTGGTCGACATCACTGCCACGCAGCCCTGCCGCATGTAATACTGTGTCAACATAGACAGAAAACGATCACTCTTTCTCACCCATACGACGTTTTATAGATATGATGTATACGTGTACATGCATAGGTATGTGTATTTTGCTTTTGCCTCTGTATTTCTATCGGCCAGGATCGGGGCTTGTTTGCACACATTCCACATTTTGTAGCGTAGTATATCACGCGTCGTTTACTCAAACGATTACCCATGCACTGTTTTTTTATCGGAAATCTCAGGGGGGTATTGTAAATCTCCAATTGAACATATGTTTGGACAAAATATCTAATATTAATAGGTGTGTGATGAACAAATATTGCGATGTATTTTATCGAACATATAAATACATGTAATTTTTGAAATAAAATGATCAAAGAAAATGCATGCAAATAGCCTGGAATTGAATATAAATGTATTACATTATAAATATTAAAGTAAAACATGAAGAGAAAGCATTACAAAGTTCGCCGTTTCTCGAGAATACGTGTATGTGTATATTAAATTAAATTCATGTTCAAACTTTGCATATTTCATGACACTGTCTAATCGCATTTATTAAATGAAAATGACAAAGAAAATGCATAAGAGATGAATAGTTATTTTTAAGAGTATAAATAAAATTAGGTATAAGCATTAAATTTGTACGGTATCTCTGATCAGAATTTAAAAATTCCACAAATGTTAAAAATTATCTTTTTGAAAACATCGATTACGATCGAAAACGATCGATTATATTCTTAAGTGCATTGCATCTTATAGTGAAGTCATTGAACCTTTAACTGATTAAATCTCCAAGCAAATAAAGTAAGTTCCACGGACGAGTTTTATCGATGGCACACTTTTACGGCACAAACCCGGTGTGTTAGGTAAGTATCCTCGAGATTAACCTCGTTCTGATCCCAGAAAACGATCAATGGAATGACACTCGACCTTACTGTTCTCGGAGTAGTAAGGATCGACGCTTGTGCGACATATTCTTATCCCTTATTATAGATGTGATCCGTTAATTACACAGTTAACTTAAAAAAATTATTAAAAAATACAAAAATATATCTATTAAAATACATTGAAATATTACAGATAAGAGTCATTATGATAAAAAATATTATGTATAGAAATATCAAAATATTTGTAATCATAGATATTTAAAATAAACTGCTTTTTTTATGCATTTTTTCGTTCTTTCCTCATTTAATAAATACAAGATAGTGCTATAAAGTACGCAAATTTAATATACAAATACACTTAATTTTAGACAATGAGAGCAGGCAAACTTTATATTTAGTTTGCTCTTTGGGTTTCCTGTTCTTCATGTTTAACTCCAAAATTTGCTATTTACTATTCATCAGCACGTAAAAGCTTTCATGTACTCTCGTATATGCCGAGAACATACAAATTCTTATCCTTAAAACTAATTAAATATTTATCACTTAAATTATGTGATGGATTACACGGTGATGTATATTAATAACACGATATTACGAAAAGAAACTTACAATGGATTGTGGTTACGTGAAAGTCATGAATAATACTTAAAAAAAAATACATAAATAATAGAACCGTGCATAATGTGAACGCCATCCTAGATTTCACGAGACGCATAGAAGTTACAAGATACATTCTGAGTTGAGAATCCCTGAAAATATTATCGAAGATATTATCGACGTAAATGGTGTAAGGGCTGATATTCGCCGCGCATTGTGAACATCAGAAACAAAGGACTAGACCAAGTTGCTGGCGAACTTTGAACTAAATACGGGCTGTATACGGCCGAATATTGTACCAAATATGAGTAAAGCTGATATAACACGGACTTGTGTATCTGCGAACTAATATAGTATGATAAGAGCAAATGTGAAATCGAAATCGAGAAGCAACAGCCTCTATCGATCGGACGTAAAAAGAGACAGATTCGAGGTCTACCTGAATTCGATGAGTGGCCAAATGCTCGATAGGCAGAAAATTACGGAATGAATGGAAGACACGACTCAGCGATTCGTTGGACGTTTTTCTTTTACCTCTGATTTTTATGCGTTGTGCTCTCTTTCTCATTATAGCGATTGTGCAAATAGCAATTCTATTATTCTATTCCCCCCTATGCGATCGCATTCGATGGTCCATTGTAAAGAAAGAAAACAAATCAAGATATATTATTATTGATTATATATATGATAAAACATATATAAATTGTAAACAAAATAATACAGTAGCAACATATTCACAGATATATTGGTTGCAAATCTATAAATCTTTTTAGTACTTTAGTTGATAAATTCTTGAATGTTTTATATATATATATATTATATATATATATATATATAAAATGAATAATATATCTTTATTTTAATAATTGTGTAGAATAATAGAGAGAAGTATCTATATAAATAAAAATTATTATCTAAGAGATTACAACGATTACAAGATTAACATCTAAGAGATTACAAGATTAACATCTAAGAGATTACAACAATATTAAGGTAAAATATAAGACCAACGAATTACACATTTTCCGAAACAAAAGGAGAATTATAAAAATGGCGAGAGATATATTGAAAGAATTAAATATTAAATATGGCCTTGAGAGTCAAACGCGGTTATTTGTGCGTAATATCTTTAATAAATTTTATTTATACTTCTAACATAGTCGACCGAACGTTTCGGCTCCGCATTGAGCCATCTTCAGCGGTATTACAAGCGTAATCAACAATTAATTATTCTCACAATCTCTATTGCCCCATCGGTGAGTGCTTCGGGACTGGAAAGTCGGAAAGCCATCCGTTCACAATGTTGACGTACGGATGGAGTGTGTTGTCAATGTCTATGTAATATTTGAGTGATTATAATTACAAATATAAATTTGAGATTCCGAGTTAACTCACCAAGTGGTCAGGAGAACGTGACTATCAATTTTTCTATCGTGGTTCTAATTTAGAAACTTGTCGCAACAATACGAATCATAATAAAAAGTCAGAAACTTGCTGTATAAACGATCCTCTTCCAAAGGCTGCCACATAGTGTTTGAAGCCACAAAGATATAAAAGTAAGTACCCCCAGAGGGGAGAGTCATTGTGTCAAATAACAAAACATTGAAATATATTGAAAGGTGAGCCAAAAAGTCCGATGTGGGTAGCGTTGGAAAATCGCATTCTTTGAAGTCAGTGAATCCGTCGGTGGTATATATAGAACGGTTCAGAACTATCTTGCATTCCTTCTCACTTTTAGAGATACGTATAAATAAATAATTTTTGTTCTATTGACTTTTTCTTTGCTGTCTTATAATCAAAACGATCAGATGAAGCGATTAATCACGACTGATTTTTTTATTTGAATTAAATTTATTATGTTATCTCTTTCTTAATTACTCAAAAGTCAGGCACGGATATTTTTGAACCACTCCGCTCTGTACTTGTCTTTACTATACACGTAAATTTCGTCCTGGCTACGCGATTCATTGCTACGGCCGCGGGAATAGAAGGATATACGTGGTAGGCGAATGAGAGGCCATGGCACTTTGCATTCTGATGCGCTTTTAAATCTTCTCCGAAATTAATTTTGGCGGTTGAGCCAGAGTAAACCGACGCGCGTTCGAGCTTCGATAAACCGTAGTGTGAAAACTGTGAAACCACAGGTATACTATATGGCGATCGCAGAAAAGGTTCCTACTAATATCTCTCATGAACTTTGCAATTGCTAGGACGCAAAAGTTGCCTTTAAAGCGCTCAATCGCTTTCGCTACCGCTGTTCGTGGAAAGTGAGGCAAAATTACCAGATTATTTTAACCCGCGGTAGTCGACAGGCCAGAATTTCAGAATTATCTAATAGATTAAATAGATTAAGAGCTTCCCAGCACACTCAAACAAGTTAGTTTCGGCGAACTTTATTTTCGTAAATTTATATATAAATTATATCACATGAAACATATCCAACCCGCAATTTGCAATGACTTTTAATATTACTTTTACAGATTTTATTTTCTGCATAAAATATTTAAAATATTTAAAAGAGAGTTAGATGTGGGGAATATATATGGACGATATATAAATGCATACCGCTGTTTTTAGTTATAAAGAAAAATAAAGAAAATATACAATATTCCATTTATAAAAGCAGTACGGATGTGTGCGCTTATTTGATTTTCACACTCTTTCGTTATGCTAACAAAACAAAAACGATCGCTATTATTTTTATTTCATCACTGAGTAACGTGAGATACCCTAGATCCCAAAGAGACTAAGAGATTATTTTTTTAAATGAAATTCCTAACTGTCTATTCGTTAAGCTTTCAATCTTCTTTAATATTCATTTCAATAGCTCGCACGTCTATGTATACGTATATATAATATACATATATAGTATAATGTATAAAGGATTATGTGAAAGATGTTTTACGAACGTGGCGTCAGAGTATCGATATTTTACATACCTGCGCCGATATTAAACTTCCAAAAGCAACATATAACGAGAAATATCTTTAGCTTTTAAACTAGCTCATATGATTACGAGCGATGAATGATATCGGTTTGTCGTATCTTATGAATAAAGTGATTGTAACGTGTAACGAGAAATATTTCTATACCTCAGATTCATGAATACAAATATCGTCAAAGATCCTCATATTATATTCATGAACGAAATGATTGAATCAATAACCGATTCACGATGGATTCTATTTTCTTATAAATTCAAATGAATTGAACAAGTTTCGCTAATACCTGTCATTTTCATTGAGTAACGGTTATTTTAACCTGAATCGACAATTGTCTGTAATCAATCAACTATTCGATTGTTCACTTCATATTGTGTTTAACAAGAGCAAATTTGCTGTCGATAGATCGAATGAATCGAGAGAATTGTCGGGAGAATGAATCTCTGCAGACAGAAGAAATGTTTAAAACGAGTGACATCAATTGGTACGAAATTTTGTTTGAAACAATTCTAAAAAAATCGTGTTTGTTTTTATTGTAGTAGAAATTTAAAAATAATGATTATAAAAGAAACTTTTTACGTATTCAGACATTATCCAAAAGAATTGCGTTTAAAAAACATGAATATATTATGTCTTTTAAACATTTATAATAACTAAAAATTACGTAACTTTGTAAAAGAAAAAATCGCTGATATGCACACAATGCATCTCTCTCTGAAAATAATTAAAATTTAAATATTTAATGTTAAAGCAAAAGATAGATGCTCGAAAACATGAGTAATTACAATAAAGAGTACCTACACGTATATTAGAAATACAGAAACTTGTTACAATGTTATTATAATATTAATAAGCGAGTAGGTGTGTAAGAGTCCATTAGTAGTTAATAGTTTAATAGTTAATGAGTGAGTACAGACAGCAAAATAGCTTACCCTTTTAGAAGAGTGCTTGTGATAGCGATGAGGGTGCAGCATGCAAACATAACGGTCGATTGCCATGCAGACGAGGATAACAGCGCTCTGCTGAGTCAAAGCGCCCCTAAGAAGTGCCTGGAACAGTAAAAGTTTCCGAAAGAGCAAACAAGATTTTTCAGGTGTAGCGCACTCTCTTCTTCTCTCTTTCTCAGTTTTTTAAAAATAAGTTATAACTTCTTGAAAAAGTGCATAGGTCGACAAGCAGCGAGACAAGTCAGATAGGCGAGAAGTTTTGATGAGTTGAGAGAACATCGAGAGAAAATCAACTGTTCCTACATGTAAGCAGCATCTCACAATCGTTACATTCCTTTTGGTTTTTTACAAATAATTAGTTAAATATTTCTTGATTTGTCAAACGAAGGAGAACAGAGATTAGGGGAGACCAGGGATAAACGTAACATTTTGCTTATTTGTATTGATATCTTCGATTTGCTTGTTTATTTATAAACTTTTTCTATTTCATAAGATAAATACATTCTTTACTTACATTATGGTATAGAAAAAACTTATCCATATTATACAATTACGTAGAAAAATCGAATTTTATAAAAATCGATATTTGTTACGATTGTCCCTACTCCTAGGGCTGGTTGTAACAGGGCTCAAAGTTGGTTTTATACAAGGTAAAATAAAATAAAAACAAACATATAATCAATGTATCGATGCAAAGAAACATAGCACAAGTTGTAAGATTTAGCTGCATCTCGCAAAGAAGCTTTTCTTGTACGACATTCTCCTGCCGCCAATTCGTATATTTCAGACGTTGCTAAAACTCTATTTGTTTTTCTTTTTCGTATATTTGGCATTCCAAAATAATAATAAGAACGTTTTTATAAGAGAAATATATATAAATGAATAGAAATTAACACCACAATAACAAAATTATTGCTTTTTTGTTTATTTTATAACATTAAATATTTGACCAATTGCGGCAAAAATCTAAGTAGGGACAAAAGTATGAGTCTGTTACTTTTGTCCCGACTTAGATTTTTGCCACAATTGGTCAAATATTTAATGTTATAAAATAAACAAACCTCTAAATATGTATTAAACTATTTAAAGGAATAGTGACTTATTTATAATAAATAATAAATAAAGGGGTAAACTAAATTTCCAATGAAATATTGAGAAACTAAGAAAACACAAAATACTTACTTTGACCATGTTTTTATGGCGTCGACGCAATAGACACACAACCTCTCATGACAGAGCTTCGAGCGCTACTGAGGTGAGAGGGGCGTTCAAAAGACTTTATAATCGCGGGCAGACTCGTACATAAATGTTATTTTTTTAGTAATCGCGTTTGTTACGTTTGTCCCGCGTTACTTTTATCCCTGGTCTCCCCTACGCAAGTATATCTATATCAATAATTTATCAATAATAATTTAATAATATAATTATATGCATATGCTCATATAATGTAAATAATTATTTATAGATTAATAATAATTTTGCATTTGGTTGAATTGTCAATTGATTAGTTCATCCTAGAAATGCATACCTTTCCTACATGAACATAGCAAAATAATCAAGGTTTTACCGTTGATGAGCGGCAGCTTGCGGTTTACCACTGATGCCGCAATGCTTTGCGGTCAAACATCGAACATCGGAATTCGCGTGAGAATCATTATTGCTCTAATTTGAGGGTATATAGGCAGAGACAGAATCATCTAATTAATTGCTGTAAATCAACAGTGGAGATTGGCTTAATTAACATTACAGCGTCACTGATTATTTACGCTGATGTCTCATGTAGACGGCGTTACAATTACGTCGCACACATTTCACTGTACGAGGAATCGTTAGTAAGCTCTATAAACCTGGTGCCGAGTCCGTGCTGTAATTAAATGTCACGCTCGAATAAAAAAGGACCGCATTCATCACCGCGCAATGTTGCTTCCGCGCCGTTGCACTTATCTGCCTGTGAATTTTAGTCCGCGATTAAATAGTGTGACGTCGTTTTTGTAAATTCTGCCCATGTAGACACTACTGTAAAAATTGAATTTACGCATGTTAATTGCAATAAAATTGTAGAACATGGTTTCGTAAATTCCTTAAATTAATAACAAACGTTATTATCAACGATAAAATACCTATATACACTCGGTTGGTCCAATTGTTATAATAAAGTAATTAAGATACAAGGATCAAATAATATGAATCCGCGTTGGAGATTTCCATTTACATTTTAATTAGAGATACAAGTATAAATGATCTTATTCTCGCTTAATAAATTGAAAAGTAATATGTAGCTTCTATATTTCTCAGAAGAGAATTTTTATCAAAGATTGTAAGTACCTAGCGTTTGAGAAAGTATCGTTAATATCGTTATTGACTAATTAACGTTTATTTCTTGATATTGCGCAAGTATTGCTCGATGGCTTGTATATAGGTAGTAATGTATCGATTACGGTCATGTAACGGGTCAATTTCTCGTAATTTGGTCTACGAATGGACTGTCGGCAAACGCTAATTTGTTCTCCAAACGTACATACATTACACGAAACAAGCTGTCAGACGGCGAGCAAATTGCCAGTAGGAACACCGCCAACCCTTCCATCCAATTGAAACCAACTATCTCTGAGACTCTGCGGCAGAAACGCAATCACAACTGCAAATTAACGTGCATGACTGATGACACTACTTCGGAAATTTAGAATTCTGTTTTTTCTATTAGTTTTTATAAATATTTAAATTAATCTTAACTCTCTAACACAAGAATTTTCATATATAAATATTACTATCTTCATAAGCTTACTAAGCAATAAATTATATCGAAATACAACTTAAAAAAGATTTTTTTCTGAAACCTGTCACTTAGATTCTGTTGATTTGTTTAGGCATTTATCGCGCATGCAAAAATATTTCTTAGCTGTGTATATTGAAATCAAATAGATTCTCTAGAAAAAATAAAAATTATCCACATATATTTATACATATTATTTGTACATAAATTTATAAGCACAAGTATATAAAAGTTGAACATTTTATAATTCTCTTTTGGTTCTACTAAAGTTAATAAGAAAAAAAGAAACGCATTCCTCGAAGCAAATGCCATATAACGTATATCCGTCTGTAGCGTATACGTTCAACCACATATTGAGCAATCTCGTAGCTATCTACTGACATCAACCGTCGTTCGAGTCGATAGGTTGGACTACTTTGAAGCGGGACAGTTTGGACGTAACGAGATGTACACTATCGCGATTCGGGACTTGCTCTATCCGGCAGGTGCCGAGAACGAGAACAGGCGAGACAGAGACACGATTCGATCTCTGGGAAAGGGAAACGATCCCAAATACCGCGAGCCGCCGAAGGCGACAGCTTGATTCGATGAATCAGTGACGTCGATGTAGCCATAAAGAAACGACAAGACGAGGGTGCGAGTGTACCAAGTATACGTTTAAGATGGTTACCATGGTGACCGTTGGCGTATGGCCAGAGAAAAAGCTCTGATAATCTAAAAGGGGCCAGGATCGGTCTGGCCTCGTTTCGAGCTATCTCCGAAACACTCTCTCGTAAGACCTTAACCGAATATTTTCGCCACAAGCTGACTTATCTCCGAGCAACCGCCAACCCTTTGCCGTCATCGTGACCGCCGTCGTCGAATCGCAACGGAGACTTTAATGGAACATCGGGCTAACTTTTATCTAGTCGTGATCGGAAATAATTGGTATAACGAGTTTGATCTTTTAGTTCGCCGCGCCGAGAAATACCGTCGAGAAATAACGGCGAGCGCTGCATTGGAGTTTCACGAAATTGCATTTACTCCGGAACGACATTGGGCCGATTGCAGTAGCGCGTTACACCGCGCATCCCTTTAGCGGAGAACGCTCGCTTTTTGTCGAAATTCAGCGGAGCTTGGACGAACGCGCGCGTTCAATTGTGAAAATTTCACAACACCAGCGTAAACAATGGGGAAAATAAAGTTAACAATCAGACAGAGTTGACTTTTACTCGACAATGGTAGTTTTCAGGTGCCAATGGCAACGATTTATTCCATTTTCATGGGGCCTCTGTGCACGTATCGAGAATCTGAAGCACGTCACTGTCACGTCACGCGCACAAAACGTGTCGCATCTCTCGTAGAAACTTGCAATCGCCTCTCTTGACGCGATATAATTCCTCACTCGTCGTTAATAAATGAAACGGGCATCGGCACGGCGATGCGCGGCTGGGGCGTATACCTCGAATTGTGGAATATTAAATTCGCAATTGCATTACTGCCGTGGCCGGCGCAAGAATTTTTCAGGTCGGTTTACGCCGCGAAAAAAAAGAAAGAAGAAAACCGTGTCGCGGAGCGATGAACAGCGTTAGCGCTTCGGCGGCGTCGTAGCTCGTTCCGATAAGTAATTACATTAAGCAGCTAAATACAGGTAGTGAGCGTTGAGAAATTTGCCAATAGATGATTTGGAGCTCGTTTTATACCAACCGTAATTAGCGAACGTGCTTGCAATAGAATTCCACCGTTCATTCTAGGGATAATATTGTGAATAGAAAAGATTGAATTTCAATATACATATATTATTATACAAATGCAGGTTTTTTTATTAGTATTATTATTAAAATAAAATAATTGTTTCTCACTTACATTATGGGAAATCATTTCAAGTTTCAAGAAATTGTTTCAATTGTATTGAAAATTTGTTATATCAAAAATCACTGTATTGTCGAAGGAGCTTAATGGTATTGTAGTGTACTAAATGCATTACAAAGCAGCAGGATCGTAACAACAGTAATTGTCTTCAGTGATTCTTGGCACATCACCGAGCAAGAACAAACAGCGTACTAGTTTATCCAAGTTTGTAGTTTGGTTTCTAGCGGATATCTGAATACACAAATCCATCGCGACCCGGGGTTATCGCGTAAACCCGAGAGATTTGTTGCCACTAAGAATAGATTCTATGAATATCGAGTGGCTAGAGACGATTTACCATTTTGGAATATCTAGAACGTGTGATCTCCGTGTCATTCTCACACTCTTTCCCGATGGAGCAATTGTCAACGCGCTGTAATCGACCCGTTCTCAATTATGTTTCTCTACGGGCGATACTCAATATTTGCAGTATTTGCAGCGTCAAAACAGTATATCTTAAAATTTCAAGTAAAAAATTAAAGAAATCACTGTACTGAAATTTTAAATTGGGACAGAATTAACAAAGAAGTTCAAAACAGTTTGTTTATCCCTTTTACAGCAAAATTGACCCTTAAAGCGTTTTCATTTTTTAATTAAAATTGTGATATAAAATATCGCATATTATTTTTTTTGTATTTCTCGCTGTCTGTTAAAAATATCGGTAATAGGAACAATGACGAGGTATGTGGTAAATGCATTCAAATAACGGCAGCGTTTTGTTTAATAGCTCGGATATTACCGCTCATTATTGTCACGAATAGATACAAATGCTCTTTCGAACGGCGTTTAAAATGAACGGAATGTAATTGATCGCCCGTTAACATGGTGGAATATTAAGCGCTATTAATCCCGGTGGATCAATAAGTTCTAATACATAAACTGTTAGTTGGTTGCGAGTTCGATTCAATTGTACACAATTGTCGTCATTGTGCCACGATAAAAAGAATACGGAACCGAAACTGCAAACACGCCACTTTTATTCGCTGATCACGTAAAGTTTTACACGTTCGTTTCAAACTTTATTTGTTTGCACGTTCTCTTCCTCGCTTGCCAGCGGTCTGGCGCACTATCAACGCTATCGTTACGCCCTTGGGGTTAATAGATTCGTACGAGTTTCTCTTTGAGCTAACGGGATGCTTACTGTGCCTGTGTCGAATCAAGTGCTACTACTTTCGTTCGTTTCCAAGAGTTGGTAATAATTAATGAGATTGCACGGCTCTATTCATGTTCACGATTATATAAAATTTCTTTGAGAAGAAGGGAAGAAAAGAAGAGAAAGAACTTTGAGAAAATCTCGAGAGATTTTAAGAATGTACATATAAAATATGAAAGAAAGTGGCGTGCACAATTTGAAATATAACAATGTATATGGAACGTTGTATCATACGCGGGAGATGTAACAAGAGCATGAAACAAGACTTCTACTTGAGTTTGAAATGTTAACCTTCCATCGTTCCCGCGTATCCATTTGAGAGATATATGGATAAAGAGACTGGTATATGAGAAGCGCACGCGATATGTCTCCAAGACGAAAGTATTCGTCAGGAATATTATCCTTATGGTTTTATGAAATTCCTGCAGGTGTCGAGATCCCTGATTTTCTATTTCGAAAGTCGATGGTTTTCGTAAAGCTTTATAGGATCGTCCGCAGCATCGAGTTTTATCTGAATTTCTACGCGGCTGTTACACATTTCAATCGTACCTACATGTGTATTGTACAATCTTTCGAAATATCCGCTACGAGAGTCGTGATATTTTATCTGTATGTAAAAAAAATGAAACTTGCGAAAAAGGCATTGAGAGAATTATCGTATATTTCTTTTCTTGCGTCGTATTAATGCAGTGTCAGTAATGAAGTATATGTAGAAACATTTAATTTGTAGAAAAATATCTACAAAGATAATAAAAATCTATATAGGAATGTATATGTTGCAGGGATTTCGTGTAATTCGTTTCTTTTTGCAAAATTCCTAGGAAATCTACAAAAAACCGGGATATTGTGGAATAAATAAAAATTAATAATATAAATATAAATAAAATTTACAAATATAAATATAATTTTATATAGATTATATTTATATTTATAAACATAATTTATAATATATTTATAAATATAAATTAATAAAAATTTTAACTCAATTTTATTGATAGAATCTAGGATTGTGCAAAATCACTAGTAAGATTGTGTAATTTTTATTCATCCCACAATATCCCGGTTTTTTGTGGATTCTCTAGGAATTTAGCAAAAAAATGAATTACACGAAATTCTTGTGACATATATACCTCATATTACATTATTTTGTTCTTTAAATTCTTTAATTATGCAACATATGTTTTCCTAATTATAAAATATCTGTGTTTTGCATCCGTTTATTAATTCTCTGCCACTTATCTCCTCTCTGCTTGGTCTTACTAATTGTACCACGTTTCCACCAAATTTGCAATCTATTTCTAGCTACACAGGAACTTGCTCTCCTGTTTATTAATTCTTTATGCTTATAGTCTCTACTTGCTACCGTATTATCTTGTATTCTTTTTAGTCACTTATACCGTTCTATCGCTCATCTCATTCTTTGTATGATGCTCTTTTTGAGATAGGATCTCGAGAAGTGTTTTAAAAATGATACTAATTATTAATGTCGTAAATGAATGAATCTTTTCTACTATTTGTAAAGAATATGGGTACTCTTTTTATTTTGTAATAAACTCTCATAAACCATTCCGTAAACTCTGATTAAAAGTACTAATCTTCTTAAATCTTATTTTGCTATATTTGCTTTAATGATCGTTATACACATATTGCAATTGTGCAATACACGTATAATACAATTCTTAACTGCAATTCTGAAGAGTCATTACTGAGTTCTTCACAAAAAATAATGTGTCTTTCAGATAAAAATAATTATTTAATTTTATTAAATATGCAAATATTATATAATTATTTCACACATTTTACTTTATTTATAACTTTTGTTCTATTATTTCTTCCACAATATTTGATCGATATTCGCTATTCAGTTTTGATTGCAATTTGTATAAAGATGATCCCCTTTTCGTTCAAGCTGATAACTACATCTTAATGCATATTTGTATTAAATTTGCATCCTACAGTCGTAATATTTGACGAAAGTGACGTAGCGTAAGAATCTTGATGATAACAAACAGTGTTTTGACACAATATTATGCATGTCTCTCTAGAGATGCAAAGCCGAAACATCGGAAGGCATCAACATCTTAGATATCAGAAAGGTATTCCGATATAACTCGACATATACCTACATATCACTACATATAGTTCGAGTCTTATCGGGAAAATGCGACAAAGATGATTTGTTGTTATGTGTGGGCATGGCTATAACTTACAATATTCAGATAAAAATGACACTGCACCATTTTCTATTTCTATTTTATATGCATAAATGACGATATATATTAATATCTCATTGTCAGTCAATACTATCACAAATCTATTGTTTTCCTATTGTCTATTTTATCAATAGGAGTAAGCAAATACAGAAATAAATTAATGAAAATGTAATTGTACACCACGTTCAATTAACATCCAGCATTAATATGGTTTCGAGAAAATATTAATGTAAACAAAATTATAACAGATACAATAGACTCATCCTATCTCTGCCTAACGAGATCTCTGTCATCCTGGCTTCCTTGTTAAACTTTCGTTAAATTTCATTATTTGCAGTTACTAAAATAATTATTTCCATATTTTACAACGCAAGCATACGAAAATACGTTTCCTTGTTGTCAATATATCGTAAAGTTAATTAACAGTTGTTATATTAGATAATCAGAAAGCAAAGCGACATGGATATATCACACAACATACTATATTTTAATTATTAAAGAAAAATAAATTTCTCCTAGCGTACATTAAATTGTGACACGCGACAAATATTTATTATAAATTGCACAGAAAGTTGTATTTAGTTTATATTATGTACCTATAACTTGTGTTTACTAATTTCGTGCAGGGTATTGCAGCAATTTCCCGTTTCGGCTAGATAAGCAAATACCATGAAATTCGAGATCTGTCGACGAAATGGCGCATTCCCGAGTTTAGCACGTGCGAAATGAAGAAATATACGGTCACAAATCAGACGGTTACTTCAGAAGATGGCGTAGAGGACGAGGAAGGGATCGGAGGGAAAGGAGCAATGCGTAAAGATTATCGCCAGGAACTCCGATAACGTCGCAGCCGCCGACTGGTGGAGGAAATGGCGGAAGAAGTACCGGCTGCCGGACGCGCAGCCACGAGTTTCAAACGATAATAATTTCCTGCCAAGCATCGCGAACACCATTTCCTACAAATTCCTCGATTTCTGGCAAAGAAAAGCTGTCGAGGTTATTGAACGGCTCTTTAATGCGCAACGCTATAAGTAATATCGTTATTTCCAACGTTATATTCAAGCTAACATTTATTATGACGCAGTATTACAAAAATATAGTGTCGATAGTATCGATATAAAATATACTATCAATATATTATTTAATTATATATCCATGTGGCATTAATTCAAGTAGAATAACGAACGTAGATCATCTTTTAACGAAACGCTATACTAACATGACTTGTATGACAAATATAAATGTTCAAGGATAAACAAAAAACTATATAGAAAAAGTAGTGGTATACATTTTGTAAAAGTTACCTGAATTTGACAGACAACTTCGCCGTACGGCCAGCATCCATAAACAGCTGGTAAGAAACCGAAAGGCGTCACTAAAAGGCCAATCGCTAGATCGTTGCTCGCTAAACTCGTCAGCAAATATCTGGGCTGGAAGAAAATTGAGGAGAACCTGTTGATCGTCTTGGTCAGTGTCGATGAACGTCGTTACCGAAACGATTGAATTGTTGTGTAATGTACGCGGCAGTAACTGTCATGAGGCGTAGCGAGAGATAATATCGATTAACTTAACGAAAACTTCCTTTAGTTAATCATAGACCATTTCCATAAACATCAGTTAAGATTAGTCGATTTAACTGACTGTTTTGTTTAACTTTGAATAACATTTATTTTTAATTAGTGCTTATGGAAATTTACGTATGCAATAGTAAAAGATTTAATTTTCCAGACCAAGCAAAAAATATATATGTTTCCACTTGTTAAAGTTGTTAATGTAGTTTTAACTTTCAGTCTTTGCAATATTACTTTCTACTCTCGCTGATAATCGTATGGAAATTCGAAGTTACTTTCGTATACATATTTAGTAGGCTATGTAACTCTCTCTTTCTCTCTCTCTTACATATACACAAATTAGATCCGAGAGCGTAGTAGGGGAAAAAGTTGCTAGGTAGGAGAAAAAAACTAAGAAGGAGCAGAAAAGTTATAAACATTATTAGTGGCAATACTACGGCGTAGGAGATTGTATATTTCCTGATAACATAGCGAAATAAAATACTTGTTAGGATAATGATTTCTCGAAAAGCATTTAAACTGGGCGTCACAGCATTGAAATAAGGATTATATATTTCATGTATGCAATGCAGTTATAGAAATAACCAATCTGTATATATGTAACTCTCTAGAAAGATTTTATAATATTATAATATATCGTTCCTTATATTAGCGTTCATCAATTTTCTTCGCATGAATATGTAAAATCTTTCTAGAGAGTTACATAAATACAGATTGATTATTTCTATAACTGTATTGCATACAATACCGCGCTTTAAAAAAGATGTTCTCAGTTTTACGTATTACGATGTCAGAAAACTTTAATTAATCGAGTAAATAGAGGATGAAACATCCACTCACTAATGTACAATTTTTTGCGGGCATCATCAGTCTCTACGGAAACTCGACGGCACTCATTTAGAATCCAGAAACATGACTGTCCCGCGTATTCCGTGTAACTAACCATTTCAGACTGATTTACATAGGAAGAAGAGGAAAATGGAGAAAATACCTTCCATCACAGACTGAGTTATGACACCGACTGAAACCTCCGTACATTCGTACATTCGCGTAACTGATATTTCACCTACCATAATCCTCTCATAAGATACAGAACAAATATAATATTAATCTCACTATATTTATATACATATCTTGACGTTTTCCTTAATCTCATTAAGTGTTCTATTTTTATCTTTCAAATAACATAGTGAAACTTCCAGAGAAATCTGTATTGCGCTGCTCTTGCACACTCCTTGTTGAGAGTTTGAAATTTTTACAGATTTTTCAATTACTATTATTTCAACATAAAAATAAAAGGATAAACGTTCAAAATTCACATTTGACAAAATTTTGTTAAGAGAGGACTGAACTTGTGTTTGTTTATTTCTAAAAAGTTACATAAATCAAATTGCATGTATCAAATGTACTATCTTACCTGAGCATGTATATATTTGCTGTACTGTCTGCTATTGATAACACATATCACTAGCAGATTGGCGCACAAGATACCAAGGCTGAGTAGCAGTATAAGGGTAGCTCGTATTAGCTCTCCAGGGCCTGGACCTGTCCAAGCGGCATCGGACGTGCCGCCTCGCCAGCAACTGCTGTTGCTCAGTGAGGGTGCCAGCAGTATCGTCTGCCTGTGTTCCATCATCATCGGTTGCTCGCTTACTTCCCCACGCGATTACGGTGCCAAAACCCCAGACGAGACACCCGTGTCCCGTTCGAGGCACACGTACTTCGTACGTTTCTGAAAATAATCTTTTTTTAAATAAAATCTTATTATACTTTATTATTTAATTTATGTATCGGAGAAATTTCTAAAAGGATCTTATAATACTTGTTTAATTATAAAATCTTTAATGCAATTTAGTTATATAGAATAATTCTTCTAAAAATTATATTGTTATTTACGTACTTTGTACGTTTCTGAAAATAATTTTTTTAAATAAAATCTAATATTTGCTTAATTATATATAAAAAAATCTTTAATGCAATTTTGTTACCTATATATTAATTTGATTGTTTTATTATTTAATTGTTATAAAGAAATTGCCGATTACAGAAGATATAATCCTTTTTAGTACCTATATCATAATCCTCTCTAATAAGGGTTACTTCGACCAACTCCGATTAACTTTAATCGACGAAAATAAAAAATTAAAAGATTTGTTATATTAAAAGCAGCTTTTATTCGCGAAGTGGTAAATCACGAAGAGATAGGTTAAAGAAAAATAAAAAAGAACGACATATACATTATACAGTTAAAAGTCTTGCTGTTGACGAAATTGCTGATCGAGTTAATCGTCGATTAAAGTTAATCGGAGTTGGTCGAAGTGACCCTACAAAAAGGCATGTAAGAGTTTTATTGTTGCCGCTTTTCCGCAATGCCGATTGGTTCTTTCATTGTGCTTACTTCGTGAGTGACTGTCATTGTATATTTTGACAGTTGTGTGTATCAAGGCTAAATAGCGCGCGCGAAGCGCGCGTCTGTGGTGTCTAGTAATAATAAAAGGCATAGTAATAAGATTAGAACAACAACGTCTTATAAAAACATCGTCTGTTTTTTATTAATAAAAAATTGTAAACTGTTATTTTAAGAGCGACTGTTTTTTCTGCCCAATAAAATTTAACAAAACGAGTTTTAAGGAATGAAAAGGAAAGGAAAGCAAGGCGAAATTGATAAAATCAAATATTGCATCGTACCTTTCATCCCTGTCGATCGCGAATTTTCGAGGGTCCGCCTTGATGATGGCCAACCAGCTTTTTTAAGTACTGTTTCTTCATCATCAAGATCGTTGGGAATCTGCACGATTGCGAACGTTTGAGCGCGTCTAATGACGCACTCGAAAGTCCGCTCGCAACTCACGAGTCGTCTGTACGCATTTGCAAAACCATGCGTGACTTCGACGTGTGATAGGCTCTTGATACACGATGCATCTCAGCTTGCATCCACAGCGTCTACGG
The DNA here is from genome assembly GCA_035220615.1 of Leptothorax acervorum. Lineage (NCBI taxonomy): Eukaryota > Metazoa > Arthropoda > Insecta > Hymenoptera > Formicidae > Leptothorax > Leptothorax acervorum. Next base: position 178,770 of record JASTWQ010000248.1, on the reverse strand, counting down.
GAACGCGGGTGAGAAGACAAGTTCTGAGAAAAGAGAAAAATAAAGCGGATAAAAATAATATAAAATCAGTTTTCTCTGCATTCACACTTTTGCATGCGCAAATTACAAAGTTATGGCTATATTATTACTGCTTGTCTGCCGAGTAACTTTTATGATAAAATAAGACTTGGTCATTATTTTATACTTACATATATTAACTAGAATATTTTTCTAAATTTTGTGAATGAAAGGAACTTGTGGATACAGAAAAGAATATTTTTGTAGGTTAAAAGGCAACGAGTTCGAAGACTTTAAGATGAAGAGATATAATAGTAACTTATATATTACTTAAATGCATACTATACAAATACTTAATAATACTAAAACATTATGTTAAATAGACTGTGGATTCTGTTTTATCCTATACATCTATACGTTAAATTATAATTAATCTCTTGTTGGTCTAAATTCTTGTTGGTTTTCCCGCTAAATACTCATCGCGGCATTCCCATTTTACACTGTTACACGAGAGCTCTGTACGGAATCACAGACTGCATTTGAAACTCGTACGTTTCGAGTTCGCGACGTTTTATTTGCTCTTGCCCGCAATATTTCCAACAATCAAGCGTACGGACGCATCCCGCTACGTTTCCGGGAATTTTATTTGTACAACGTAAACGTACGAAGCCGTTGGTCCGCGAACTCGACATTGATCGATCGCGCGCGTCAATTCCGTTCGCGTTGACGGTGAATCGATGATGCGTTACACTACGCCGGAGCCGAATGGATCACCGCGAATTCATACGGATCATGCTCTTCCGTAATAAGCTCGGTCTTCAAACTGTGAATTATTAATTGTAAATCTTTTAAGTGCTAGACGAGGAAGACCACTTTCTATTTTTTACATACGCCGACTTGCATCGTAATTAAAATTTAGAAGAATCTGTTTGAATCCCGTGCGCGTCGAAATGATGGAAATAGAAAAATTAATTAGATATCTGTGCAGATATCGGACGTTTCTTTTCACTGTAAATTTCGTTTAGAACCAAAACCAGTACCAGCTAGTTAACATCGTCCGTCTGATTTTCAGATGATAATTAATGTATTGACCCCACGCGCAAATGCGCGAGCAAATATTGAAAATTAATGTGCTATTAAGCCGCTTACCGAGATAAGCTAAAATCCTAGGCAGACTTTATTCCATATGCCTAATAGTTGTAATTAAATAAATTGATTATTTGATATTGTTTACTATCATTATTATAATTATATATAAAAGCTTTATCGCAACATTTCAGTTTTACAACATTGTGTGTGTGTGTATGTGTGTGTGTGTGTGTGTGTGTACTGTATTATTAACGTATAGTCAGTGGCAACAATTTTTGAAAATACGGAGAAATATTATACATTACATTTATTTTAGGTACCACAAACAAAAAAGATTTAAAAAAATGTAAAATATTCTGTAATTTTAAAATTGCTTCTCCGCTATATACATATAATTTAAAAGCACATATTTTCTTAATTTGTGAGAGATTATATGATTTATTCACAAAATGGTTCCTGCTTGGCAAAAAAACGTAACAATTAGGCAAGATGGCTTGCATACTCCGCACAGATGTAACTTCGATTAAACCGCATATTATTTTTTCAATAAAATAAAGAATCCATATTCGAAACGAGAGAAATAGAAAAATTGAAGAAATAGAAAAACTGTCTTATAATATTATTTGCAGAAATAGTAACAATTATTCTCTTAAAATAATTTATTTTTGAAACTAAAGTAATATAAAAAAATATGACTACAATTTCCAATTTTATTTGGAAATGCTACTATTTTTTCCTAACTTAATTTAAACGTAACCATAATTTGTAAACATTATTTATATATGAATAGTTGCGTACCTTACAGTAGCAACATTAAATGTACCTATAAGTTGTGTGACAAAAATATTGCAGGGATTATATATATATCGTAACATGTTCTTATATAATACAAGAATACATTTATTCTCCAAGTGGTAGATATATTGTATGTGGCTGGCGAAGACGCTTTTTAAAACAAAAAGTCCGAAAAGTGTAGTTGAATTCACCAACCCTTCGAGCACAGTATTATTTACTGCATCCTGAATTGGGCGTAATGCATTTTGGCGTTCATTGTCTGTTTACGAGCTTTATTATAAATCACATCGACAATTAACGGCGTATTGATTATCGAAAAATTACGTAACCCGTTCGATTGTAAGATCAAATCGCCCATTAATGCGGCAAATCGTGCACAATCAATAACAAGGCTTGAAAAACGAGAAGGTAGCTAACGAGTGCGAGATCACCTCTTTGGCGGAATTAGATTTTGGTATAATTAAAAAGTGAGCCTGGGGGAACCTATTCCCGGCTCAATGCTTGCCCGGAAATTCCTTTCTTTCATTCACACCTTCGCGAGGATTCCCTTCGCTTTTTTCAGTAATGATTCGACAGACACCGTCCCGACGTTAGAGCCCGCTCTATTCACGTACGTATTCGTGCCTATTATTCGCACTGCTGCTTTAGGCCTCACTCCTGCTATTCGTTTTGCGTATATTAAAGCAAAAGATGCGGCTGACATGTGTGGCTTTATATCGCCAACAATCCTTTCTGTAGATATAATAGCTTATTCGACGCAAATAAACCATACCAATATATCTATTTATAATTCTATAGAGTATTGTATTTAATTTTATTTTATTAAAAGTGATAAATAATATAATAATAATAATAATAATAGATTCCGACAATGTATTTTGATTATGAGCAAAAAACAATCAGCCATTGTTTTTACGAATGGCTGAATATCGGACATAGTTGTCCACTTCTGCCTTTTTCAGAGTGCAACTGTTAAATTATTGTTAGCACGTAAACTTTTTGCATTCAGTGGACTACCATTCATTCAGAACAAATGGCGACTAACTTGTTTACCGAGAAAACTGAGCTCGCCCGGTTGTTGCACTCGCGAGCCTTCGATTTAATTTACTTGATGTACAATCGATAAATAATGTTGACTTGCCAGCTTTCTCATTTTCACGCTTGAATAGAAAGGCGAATGGAATGGAAACGGTCTCACATAACGTATATGTACATATTCACATATATAGACCAATACAACACACATGCTTTTGCATTCTCTATGAGCAAGTTTCGCACACGATCGATGCGTCATATACGTTACGCACACGTGCTCGCTATCGGCGAATAAAGGCGAGCAGCTTCGTTTCCTGCAATTACACGAGCAAACATCGCATCGTTGCTCCATTATAAAATAACACGCAGGATAAAGTCGAAATTACTCTCCAAATGGCAACGAATATCTATATATTAGTCAAATATTTGACTAACATAGAAGAGGGAGAGAACATTGGTTTCGCAGTATCTTAATTTTTCCGATATGTCAAGAGTTTAAACGTTCATATATATATATTTTTTTAATTCTAATGTAACAGTAATTTACATTGATAATTGTGAACGATCTCGCTAAAGTGGCGAAGTTGTGTGTTATAATAATGCGGCAAATTTTAACGAACGGGTTTATCTGCAGTACTATTCACGATAATCATAAATTTCAGAAATGCAAAGAGTAAACAAGGATAACGCTCAAATCACGGAATCTTTCATTAACCGTAGGTCACTATAAGCCGATTATTTGTAGCTGGTATGTAATACAAAAATATTTAATATTTATACTTGTCGTTTAATATGACTTGTTTTTCCATTCGCCTTTAATCCCGGATTTTTTGATACACGCAATAATTGCCGATCCTAATAGCAAACGCGAATTATATTAGGAGCTTCAGTGTGCGCTAAACAGTCCTCGAAAGCAGAAGGTGAAACTGTTGCAAAATGAATTCAAAAGTTTCATTCTAACTGCGCATTATATACATTTCTTCTGTAGGATATGTTTAAACTTTCACAAGTTCTTCTCGTTTGGGGTTGTATATCATTTGCGAAAACAATGTTGGTCTTACATGAAGTCTACGGAATATTCAAGCACCGTGACAAAGTAGAATATTCCAACTTCCTGACGATGTCAGCTTTTCCCGCTTTATGTACTAACGGAGATATGCTCAAAGTTATTTGCGCGTCTTACTTCACGAACTTTCCAATATCGTGTCTGCATATGTTTGAACAAAAAAAAAATAAAGATACGGTGTGTTTTTGATTTCGTATCTTATTTTCGTCACACTTCTTAATCCTCATACTACTCTTGCTTTCTTTCTTATTTTTTAAGCTTAACTTATATTTGAATAATGTAAAATTGATCGCGGACTCGTTAGAAAAAATTTTTAATCATATTTCTGTCATGTCATTTTGATAAAATATTAAATTTTATTGTTACTCTTTGCTCATTTTATTCTATGCTAATACGCGACAATCCCACCTAATTGTGCATAATTCTGACATAAATAGCTGGAAGCTAGTCTGCACCTGCGACGAGGTGACAAGACGTAACGCAATATAAACGTAATTTAATGGAAGAAATTCCTGAAGGAATGTATAGTTCGCCGTTTTCCTTGGAGAGCCTCCACGGCTCAAGTTCGTTATAGTTGAGCGACACCAGAACAGATAAGAGCAGCGTACACTGATAAGTCGCGCAAGTAAGTTCGTTGCCGGTACCGATTCGTATCGCGGCGACGGCGGCGGTACCAAGACGGCGCGGTGCCTACTCCTAAGAACTTCGCCAGCCGTGGCACCGCTCGCTCGCAATCACTTGGCCGATAGTAGCAGCAAGGCGGAGTACATGCACGACGGGACGGTAGGATACAGGGTGCTCTGCAACTGGGGAGGACGGGGATTAAGTCGGGAATGGCTTTATTATGTCAGAAACTACCACCCACCCGTAACGACGGAACGGAACTCGTTGAGTGCCGACAATTTAGCCGCACCGGCGCCGGATGCATTTAGATGGTGAAATTAAAATTTTCTTTTCGTGAATAGTGACTGTTACTCTCCCCTCTCCCCACCGATTCTTCGAGGTTTCGAGTTTCGACCGTCTCTGCCGCGTCTGTCACACACACGTAAGTCGTAAGCGATTGTACCCATAGAACTTGGCCGACTATGACTACGTGCAAGATATGTACTTCGCGAAGTGCATTTTGCGTGATTCAATCGGCGTACCTAAGTAACGGCACACGACGATCGTTAGCTCTAATGGTGGAAGACGAAACCGTACGATAAGTCTTCTTTATTATTATCTCTCACAGTGGCTTTTCTATAGCTGAGATATATCGTCGCTCATGGATTTCTAGGGGATATATCCTTTCGCTCTTCTTGGAGCCACCGCGCTGAATCGGAATATATTACAGTTCGCTCGATATGGCTACGCTCGATCGATTTTACGTTAGCTTTCATATCCAAAACTTTCCATTCTTTATCGTTATATTATACAAGTTAATCGTGTTGAAAATTAATCGTTGATTAATAATTTATTTTTAACGACCCTTCTGTTTCTCATTAAATTACAATGAATATCCTATTAAAATAATTTTGACCCATTAAATTATGTGCACATCGTGAAATAAAACGCATATAAATCATAACACTGTTATCCGCTTAATAATGCACATGTATTTATTTATATTAATGTTTTTGTTTTAGAAATTTAATGAGCATATTTATTGATGATATATTCTCTTACTCACAATCAGATTATTTCGGAAGATTTTAATAAAAAGAATAAAAGAATATATTTTTTATTTATTATAAATCGTGATGACAATTTTTTGATAAAAATTTGATTAAATTATAATCTATTTTTGCGCAGTTTTTTAATTATTTATATTGAAACTAAATCTAATTGAAATAAAATCTAATTTCTAAATTAGGACTTTATCGCAGCAAAATTATAAAATTAACTGACCTAAAAATTTGTCAATCTCTCTCTCTCTCTCTCCAATATTAAACAATTTTGCAATTACATTCGGATTTGACTTGCAAATTTCCGTATTTGTGCAGCTTCACAAAGCATCTTATGTATGTACCAATTCTGTTGAAAAATGATATCTCTTATGCAATATCTGTTTCGAATACGAGGCACCTCTATTATTTATGTCTCAATATGTACCTTTGCATGATAGCATTTTACGACTGAAATCGATGCCACGATACATCAAACGAACATACGATATCTGTACGCTGCTGCTCGATTCATATCGTACGCAATTAAAACTCGTTCATATCTATGATGAGCAAAAAACAAGACTCGTTAAAATAAGAGCGCCAAATCTCCTGCGGACTCCATCATATCTATCTGCGTCGATCACCTTTTACGTTTTGCCGTCGTATCGACAAGTACCGTGCGCTATAACGTAGCCGAGTAAGATATCCTAATGATCGTCTATAAAAATAGATCGTATAGAAATGTCCGTTTGATAGCAGAATTTTTCTTCGAAAGGAGGGAAACGTGTTGTGCACAACACTTCGTCAATTCGTCACTGTCGGCCGTAAAGCACTTGCTTGGCCCCATACATCTCTCTTCATAAAAGCAGCAATCTGAAAAAATCTTACTGCAGAAGATATCCATAAAAGTGTCACCGAATCCAGCTCCGTGAAACGTTCTACCCTCCCTTTTTTTTGTCGATCCCTGGGTTAGGAACGGCCGTGCGACAAAAAGAAGAGTCGTTAGTTCCGCGCGAAATAACCATTTGTTATCTCCATTCGTTTCGCCCCGCGGCAATACCCGGACTTACTTGTTGACGTGTTTACGTTCGCGAAGACTACCGCGATGTTTCAAAGGGACGTTTAGGTATCTCGGAAAGACCATAAGTTTGGGATCGTAGATCGAAAACCGAAGTCTCCGGAAACTGAAGTTTCCCGAGAAATCCTGTGTGACAACTGCGGCATTAATGGCTAATTTTGAAAATTATGTACCTAGTGCTACGCAATTACCTTAATTCCACTGTGTCAAGTTCTTACTGCATTAATAAAATTATATACAAATATATTACGAGTCATAGTTCACGGGAATGAAATAAAAAGTTTTTTTTTGTCGGAGTGCCAAATCTTAAATAAACTATATTTTTTATAAAATTAATAAAATTAAAAAAATAAAAATTTATTTAATATTTATAAGATAATAAAGATAATACGCTTTTTATATTATTAAAATTTTTGTTGTAACTAGATTTACAAAAATTTTAGGGTTTTTGATCTCTGATTACGTTGTATCGGCGCAAGAACAATTGTGATCAATTTTTGATACACATTCCGGATGGGAACGTAATAATGAAGCACGTAGCAGGATCGTGGAATTTATTCGCGAAAGGCGATCAACGCGTATTTGCGGTTCTAGGATGACGATACAAGGGAATCGGATCACACAGCTACAGGAAAATATTTGCGGTAGATATGGAGTATTGTTGAGAAATCTTGGAAATATCCGAGAAGGAGCATTGTAGCGCCCGAGTAGAATATCCTCCCGCTTTTATTACGGGGACAAAATACTCCTTCGCTGGTAGACGAAATATTTACTGTACCGGGGGATAAGTACGTGTAAGTAGAAATGTACCTGTCGCAATACGAAAGAATCGAGACTCTACGTAACCGAAATTACAATTAAACTTCGTACTTGTCAGCGCCATTATTTTAATCAGCGCGTTGCATAGTTCCCTCTTTCACGTTCACCGTTGCATATTTCGAGAATTCTAGCTGCATCCATTGTTCGGATGATCTGAAATATTTTAACACAAATTCTCGGGGTGAAAGCCTTTTTATGCAAATATAATAATTCGTCTCACAATCAGAGTAACTATTCATCAGACAAGTAAATACAACTACCGCGATGCACATCTCTAGCCAAATCCATAATAAATGTTAAATCATAAAATCATCGAGAGATTGCGTAATTGCGTTTATATTTGTTTTAAGTAATTCTTTGATGGCCACATAGCTTATACGTCTCTTTTATTGGATTTACTCAATGAATTCTGCGTCGCCGCATTCCAAGGTGAAATAAAAATCTGGCTAGAGCGTTTGGCCATTGTATATAGAAAGCATGATGCTCCGAAATGGATTTTTCTAGAGGAGCGATATTTCAATACGCGGTACTCTATCGGACAATAAATACATTTCATGGTACGGTGGTGTCATATAAAAACCTAATCGAACAATAAACGGATTATAGGCCGGATATAATCTGCATATCAGAATTTTAAAATTCTTGCTACGAGGGTCATATTTTCCTAAAAAATTGTTGCCAGTATAAATCTTGTTCAATATAGGCTGTTCCGGTGTCAGATCGATGTTAACGACCAATTTTGGTCAATTTATATAAAGGCATTTTCTTTTTGAATAAAAGCATTGAGAGAAAAATTATTACTTATTTTCTATCCTACATTATTATTTTAAGTTTTAAATAAAAACCCAAAGTAATCACGCCACAAAATGTGAGAACATTAATTTTTTACAATCCATAAAAAATACAATATATAAGTTAGTTCCACGTGAAATTAAAATCATCTATAAAACTAAATCTTTGTTAAAAAATCTGATAAGCATATTGAGCAAATTTTATATCATTTTACATTTTATAAAAATAAATAAATACTTGTATGTATTTACTTTGCAGAAAATTCATATCTAGTTCGTTAAATAATCTCGGCTCGATTTTAATTGATAGAGGAAAGTCCCCTAATATGCGATAGCGAGGTTTCTGCTAAACTAATAGGCCCAATCTGTTGGTTCCACCATGAACTTATTGCCCTTGGGGTAAAACCTATTTAGTGGAAAATTCATTATTTGATCGTGCGTGTAGTCATTGTAGAGAAAGAAATTGTGAAATTGGATGTTGTCAAGTGCTATGGATATGAGTCTTTAAACCTTGTTTATTATATAATTAATAAATATTTGGCAATGAGTTCTGCATGCAGCGATAGAGTATGGTCGTATTAATAGGAAAATACGGGATATGTTGAGTTGCTGAATTGTAGAGATTAGATTTGGTGATCGCAAAACCGCAAGGCGTGGGGCTTGTAACATGAGATACTCAGGGTACTTTTGGGTTGCTGGAGTATGAAAGTTATTGTACAGTAATAAAATTCGAGAAAATACTATATTAAAGTTAAGGGAAGGTTTATACGAAATTATAAGTGTGTGCTAACCTTGATTTAAGGGGGAAGGGTAAAGGGGGAAGATTAGGTACAATATTGGGTATAAGTGGGTTTACGATTGTTGCAAATATGCTTTTCCATTACATTTGTCTTTCAGAAACTTTAAATAATTTTTTCTAATTGCAATATGATGTATTTTGCACTTTATTAGCGATTTCCCGGGGTTTCTCATATTAGGAGCACACTTTTTCGATTTTGCCGAAAACTCATTTTTTACATTTTTCTAATTTTCAGAAAAATCAATATTTAAATTAAATTTTACATTTCAGCATCTTAAAACTTATTAAATTTCCTTCAAAATAACCTACTATATTTTTCAATTCTGCCCATAGACTTCCGGAAATCACACAAAATAGATGTGGTATCTCATAATCGGGGACTTTCCTCTATCTATATTATAATATTTTTATAGTATTACATTAAATATTAAATTTTAATGCAGTAAAAATTTTAATATAATAAAAATGTTATTATCCTACAAAGTACAAAGTTACATAAAAAACTATCTCACAAAATTGTTAATTTCAAAAAGAGCAATCTCCGCTGACTATACGATATGATTATATTATTGTTGGAGAAAGGAACAAAGCGGTCCTCCAATTGTTTCCTACTACTCCGAAAGGCGGAAGGGACCAGAGACGAGCGAAAAATTTTAGCTACCCTGCCGTGCGGTTAAACCGCATTCTGGAAACCGTATGCACGGTAGAATCGAGGTTGACGTTGCGTACTTTCGCGGATAACACACATACAAATGTAGACAGTTACCAACTGCGAATGCGCGGCCGAAACTCCGCGTGGTTCGTTTGCTCTTGACTTATTTCTAAATTAAAATTGAGCGGAGAGCATTTTTCGACATAAAAGTCATTTTATGTCGTCGAAAAAAGTTATAGTCGGAAGTAGACAAACCAAAAGAATTAATATAATTTGACGTAATTTGTTAATGGCTTTTCTTTCAAAAACACATTTTTTATTTTTTTCTTACTTTTAATTTCGAAGCTCTTTTTATCCTTTAAGATGGTTGAATAATATATGCCAAATGCTTTGTTAATACGCAAGATTTCTTAATTATTAACTTCATCATATATTAAAATTGTTTAGAAAAGTGATGTTTTAAGAACTTATTCCCAAAAAATTTATATACATTATTTTTTTTTGAATTAAAAGAAATTTTGCATAAAATTGCAACAAATGCGAAATGTTTCGTATACCATCACAGCATTGTATTGCAAATGTTCTCTTCACTTGTACGGTCTGATGAACCATGCAGTATGTGTTACCGCAGGAACAATATGTGCGCGCGTTATCAGATTAAATAAGCATTCAGCAATTTTGCCCGATAAACTGCAAGCGAGATTTTTCACAACTGCGTCGCCCCGCGGTCAACGATCTCTGTAATCGCGAGATTTACGAGCGTACTGAGTAACGGGTCGAGCACATAGATAAACGAGCAAAGTTCTGAGACGAGAATGAGCACGTCCTTTCATCATAAAACACACGCCCGAAATTCGTCTGCGCGAAAGTGGTGCAGATCAAAAAATCTTTCGAACCACCAGCGTGAACGGGAAAAGAGTTTCAATCGATAAAATAAAGAGTCAAACGGGTATGGATGAAGTCTAGATCGCCGTTTCTCCATGCCATTTCTGTAGCGCACGTCTTTGTATGCTTCTCCTTGCGTTTCAGGGACAGTCAACGAGGAAACGAAAAGGAAATAAGATCGAAATTTCTTCTTTAAAACGTAATACATAATTGTAAAACATAATAAGATATACGAAACAAATAAAGTATTTAACAAACTCTTTTTCTGTAGAAAATAAAGGAAAATTTTGATTTGTATTAATTTCGTGTCTCTTTCAGTATCATAGCGTAAGCGTAAGCAGATATATCGCATTACGTGCGTAATAATAATGGCAAGATACAGTTTGACGAATACCTTTCAATAGCGAGACTTAACTTAGTAAACCTATATTTTTTCAGTCTTACTATGCAATTTCTTCGGAAAGTGCGGACGTATCATAAAATTCTATTCTCTCGTATGCACGTTCATGTCCCACGCGAACGTGTCACGCTTATATATGGCACAGATTTTTGCGTTACTTTTCATTCAAGTCCGGGGGAAATGTCGTCGAAAAGTACACGTCAGTGCTCGGGACGACTGTTATCCGACGGCATTGTGGAGAAAAAACGTCGTGATTTACAAATGAAAAGCGGGGCTCTTAACGAACGGGCGCGGTTCAGTATTCAGAACGATAAGTGTTAGAATGGGACACGCGCGGGACATTGTTGGAACGGGTCGCGGGAGAAAAAAATAGATAAAAGTTCTCGTTTCGCGCGTATTCATAGGATATCCTGAGCGCGAAACAGATGCTTCCGCGGACGAGACATATCCGCGCGAATCGTCATATTCGTGAAAAGGTTGAAGAGCGACGCGTGGGATCGCGCGATAGCCTGGCGGAAAACGGTTATGCCGTTTGCGTCGAGTCAGCGTCATAAATTTTACGAACATCCAATCTGCTTTTCTTGAGTGCTCGTGCGCTTTGCCGACCTCGTAATGCATCGCTTGATGGCTTAAAAGCGCGTAAACGGATTGGACCACGCGTTAACGAAGTGTTAACGATAAATGATGGTGCCACCGGCTGAATGTCTTTTTAGTCGGTAGATTTTGCTATTCTCTCTTTTGTTTATGTTGCGACACGGAAGTTATGAATATTTTGCATCATTTATATGATGTACTATAAGCTCGCAGCTTACAATCGGGTTAGTTTTTGCAGATTATGTTGGACGAACACGTAACTCGCACATCGGTACGCTATATACACATATATTCTCCCGTATTTATCTCTGTAAAACGTATCTGGGTTTCTAGAATCGAACATAAATCAAGGATGAATAGTGAGGTCGATATGATATCGAAATAGCATGTTTAATAAATTTAAGCAAAGTTACGTTGAACGTTTCATTAAATTACATGGATAATTTAGAAGCCTAATTTACGGATGGGATTGCGAAAGTAATTTTACGTACATAATATATGTTATGGAAATACGTCGAATATCGGTGAATAATTATTTTAACGTTGTACTTCTCGTCTTAAGGTGCGCCTACATCTATCGTAAATAATTATCGTAAGCTCCTTACGACGATCGTAATGCCCGTCGTGACAGTTATCGTAACCTCATCGATGAGTTGATTCAACTTGAACTCTGACGATTACGACGCTTGTCTAGCGTTACAACAGTAACCTAATCTGTCAGCCTTCTCGACGTGCGAAGAAAACTGTGTTTATAGACATATTAACATAGATATATTGTTTACGAGAGCTTCTATGCTTACGACCACGATCGCAGCGTTACGATAGATGTAGGCGCACTTTTTTACGAATGTAGCCTTCGATCAACGTTGTAAATGGAGTAGCTGAGAGAGCTAGGGATTATACGTGTCAAATATCGCATCAATTTAGCAGGAGATGCCAAGGGAGTGTGCCAATTATGCATATCGAATACATATATGTATAGTGTACATAATCGATTTCGGTATGTCAGAGCGCCAGCAAAATATGAGGTAAATGATCGAGAATGCGTGTCAATTACAATGACACGAACTCGGACGTGCGAGAGCAAATATAAATGGCAGCGAGAATTTATAATGATTAAAGTGGATTGCGCAAACTGATCTTCGTAATTGGAAGAATGAAACTGATCAGCGAACGTTGAATATAAATCAAATTATTGCCTCGATTAAACAGACTAGTAACAAACAGCAATTAACAATTAGTGTTTCTTCTTATTTTATCATTTTTTAAAATATTAAATGAAAAGTCGAAGTAGGTGTTTAAACGTTAAGTATCTTAAAGACTTGTTTAGCATTTCTTTATGTATTTTAAATATGTAGTAAAATTTCTTCTCTCGACATCTTCAACGCAATTTTGTATCGTTTTCCCTATTTATCTGTTTATCTTTAACTGGTAAGCTTATATTATGACGTTGAGTTAACAAAGTTGCACAGGTAAATAGATAAATTGAAGAGAAAAACAGTTTTTGCTGCTACTACACCGACGGCGGAAGTAGTAAAGCTTGGCTTTAGTCAGACATGCAAGTTCAACTGCAGGGGTAACCGCGGCTTCTTCTTACGAATCGTTGTGCATGGAAAGGAGATTGCGTTAATATAACGAGATTTGTTTTATTTCTACTATAAGCTGATAAAAAAATATCTATACATTTTTATATGTAAATATAAGAGAATAAGCAAAATCTTATCTCCCATTTAATAACAAATAGAATATTAATAAACTAATATCAAAATAAAAAATGTAATATTACGTTATTTAGGAACCGATAACTTTTAGAATTTATTGATTATTGTTGTATGTCGCTATCGAACTTTTTCATATCTTCACAATGATTTTATAGAACTTCGTATAAGTTTGCTTGCAGTCTATAGCTGCCTTATTTTCTTTTTTATATTCTTCGAATACAGTTCGGATATTTCTTGAAAAAACTGTGAGTTACTTAAAGAATAAGAAGGTACTATTCGACAATATATTGTTATGGCTCTTCTTATACACATAACTTTCAAATAAACTTGATCCGCGCCATGAAAACACTAACTGAATTGACGTAATGATATTTTTCTGAGAATCAGTTTCAGACAGAAAATAGATCGTAGGATTAGCACCTTATAAACACCTGCGAGGAATAAAATCAACGTTCTATTTTATTATCTTAGCACATGGGTATGTATCCCCGTATCCCCCGATAACCAGTTCCTATCAGAAATCGTCTCTTTCGTGTGAACCGGTAGCTGTTGTTTCCACAATTTGGTGGCTGTATAACCGCGCAGTTACGATCGGAAGGGAGATAGACACCGTGAAGAGATTGACGCGCCGGCCGGCTATGAAAACGAGTAAAGTCTGAGGGTGGCGAGAGGGTGTCTGCAATGTCGTAAAGGGTGTAAAAGAATGAATTCGACAGTTTGCGCGGATGCGAAACTTTAAGCGATGCGTCGCTCGTAAAAAGCGTAAAACTTTATCCGACCTTTTCCTATATCCTTCTATGGTTTGCTAATGCACGATGACTTTCGCAAAACTTAATAATATATCCCTATAAGACATAAGTCATAAAAAATGGAAGAATATGTGTGTTTATGGTAGAATATTTAATGACAGAAAATTATTAAAGTCGCATAACTGGACTCAAGTTTAGATATAACAAGCATGGCGGTAGATATCTCTTTCTAAACTACTTTTTTTTGAATTATATATCTTCGTACTACGTAATATTTTTATGCGCCAAGCAAACCGTATAACTTGCTATACATCACAATTCAGTAAGATTACCAGAATATATATCTAAGCTGTCGCATCGTTGGCGTGTAAAATTTACGTCGTGGCGGACATCTTTCATCCTGGCAGGAAAATAGAAACTCAAAGGAAGAGGAGGAACACGCGATTCGATCGGACTTTCCCAAAGGTGTCGTATTCGGGGAAGTTCCGCCGATAAATAATGGGACCGTTCTCCACGCTCGTGTTCACGCATTGTCGTATATACGTGTTCGTGCAAGTAACTTCAGCTATTTGAACGGGACAGACGTCAGTGGAATGAATCGTGAGCTGACATCACCGCTATAACGTGTTACGGGACATAAAGTTTTGGATAAACAGACGTAACTCTCCACTCGGAATTTCTGCAATGTCTTACTTTCCATTATATTTTATTTGAGTTATGTCAATTTATTTTTAAGCGTCAATATAGATTAGAAACAAAATATGTAAAATAATGGCCTAATAATCAGCAGAGAAAGAGAGAGAGAGAGAAAGAGAAAGAGGAAACATAAAATGCTGCCATTTCTTCGTATCAAGAGAGTAACGTATAACATTCAATATACAATATCCGATCTACCAATAATTACAACGTGAACATACCGTTGTTACAATTGTTCTATAGTCACGTATTACGTGATTAATTCATAATGTGATAATATGTGTTATAGGGTAATTACATTTATATGCTATATAAATTTGTAGGAACAAAGAAATTAATTACAAAGCAATTTGTTTACATTAAGCCACATAGTAGGTACATTTTCTATGAAGTCAGTCAATTAGCGTAACAAACTAATTATACATATTGTTGTTTTTCTATATGTTTACTATTCGCCGTCGTATTTGTTATACCCATTGGCAAATGGAACATTCATCCCTCCTACGAAATATTTATTGCGAATATGTTCCTGCATGTATCGTCGCGCGACGGGATAAAAACATATAACATTGATTAAAAGTGACAATATTTCAGCATTTTATTTAGAACGCAAATAAGTATGCAAAAATTATAGAAGCCTTTAAATCTTATTCAGAATACCGCCCGAAAATACGATTTAAATTTATGCAAACTTTGCACTATGCATCACATATCGCGGTACGACGCAGCGTTATTTCCATTCCCAAATAAACTCAAACGCAATTCCAAATAGATTTGCTCTTTCGTGCGTGTTTGAGCGTATGCGCGTTGAAATTGCATTTTCAGCGGCGAGCGTAATTGTTTTCTAAGTCTCTCTACAAGCAACAGACACAACGTTTGGTCATTTCCAGATTGGATTAGAACTTTATGCAAAATTGTTTATCTTATATTTGTAATGCATAAACTTCATTATTATTAGGAACAAAGAATACCGCAATATATTTTAGAAAAAAATTCTGTAACAAAAAATATAAATTCTCATTTCATTCAATTTTCAAAAATTGGGAATAAAATTATTATCTTATTAGCTTCGCCGTAACAATCGACGACGTGGCTTATTTAGCGGACTTATTAATTAGATATTATTAAGGGCTGTCGTAAGTATTATTATTGTTTTTGCCTTGATGGAACAAAGACGAAGTTTTAATGAAAAACGAATATTACTTTGTGATTATCGCTTGTGTCCTATAATTTGTCGCGATGATGTTACTCCCCTTTTCTTCATTCCCTCTTTAGTCTTTCTGATTTCTCGTCGAGAGTTCAGAGGACAAGGAGAGCTCGCGATGGAAGAGAACTTCACAGTTTTTCCCCTCGCTCGCGCCATTCGCCGCGTTTCTTTCTATCGCGACTTCCGTTATGCCGCTGTAACGCAGGAAGAACCGAGAACATAAATAAGCCTGGCAGAAATTAATGCGTACGAAAGTTTTTTTTTCCAACCGGAAACGAGGTTGTCGAGCACGTTAAAACTTTCGTGCATGGAGGTTCGCTAAAAAAGTCCGCGAGCGATAGGATGAGGAGCGATGAGCACATGTCTCCCGTGAGCCGCGCTACGATTGCGCTCGAAGCGAAGCAAAGCGGATTTCTCATTCATTCTATTCGCCATTTCCAACTCAGTGATTACCAAACTTTGCAGCCAATGATTTCCTGAATCAATCTTGATTTTAACTTTTTGCAAATAATGTCGACATTTCTGCGACATTCAGAGCTGTTCTATTTTCATTGCAGCAGTGTATTTTCTCATTCTTAATTTTTCATTAAATTACATTTTGTCAATTTAACCGAAACTATTTCTAATCTAACAATTAATTTAGATTGGGGATAAGAAACAAATATTAAATTAGTTTTGTGTATTGCTCATGAATTATATATAATATAATATTTAAGAGCATTATCAAATCGTTCTAAGTATAATACGCGGACGTTATAACGTCTTATTACTTTTCATTGCACATCTTCTTATGCAGAATAAATAGCAATAAATCTGTACCTGTTGATCCGTGTGAGAGTCAAACGTGCGCGGCTTCCTCTAAACGTGAATTTTGAATGACGCGTCTGTCTTTGACTGTCCGTCGCGTCAACTACGTGCGAGCTCAATTGTAAAAGCGAACGTCAACTTGATTAACGCGACACTCGCAAAGCGGCATTTCACGCGATAACCAAATGCTTGAAACCATGCTTCAATTCCAATCGTGTTTTTATTTTGAAAAATGAATCTATACGGTAACAGCATCTTTAAAATATTGATAAAGCTAGGAACGCAATTTGTCAAATTCAGTAGTTTTTGTCAGGAAAAGCCGAAGAAATTCTTTTCCCATTGGCATACGACATTTCTAATGTTTTATGTCGCGGTGACAGAGGAAAAGCTCGTAAAACTGGCAAACTTCGGAATGTCCTTTGAACTCTTTGTTAGACGCCGTCTAACATCCGATCGCGAAAATTTAATAAGTACGGTGACGACAAGATCAACCTTTTTACCTCCTAATGCTACGGTTCCCATGGCATTGGGAGCTTTTGTCTGTTCTCTTTATATCTTTGTTTATCTATCATCCATATGAGGATAATAAAAAAGTTGAAAGCGTGAAAATGTAGATATAAAAATGGAAAATTTACAGTGAAAATTTTATGCGCCCAAACAATATTCTTTTAAATATTATATATATCATTTATACAGCACCATCGTATTATATATGTAAAGGCACATATAATGGTATTTATAATTCACTATTTATAACTCTCTACTCTGGTCGACAGCATTTACTATTCCATCCATATAAAGCAAATCAGTTTTACGATAAGCAGATTGCTGACATCTGTCATTGACCGTAATCATTTTCCGATGTGACAAAAAAAAAACTGCGCGCCTATCGCAATTTCACGAGATGCGCAATATATGTAGCAATTTGTCAGTGCAGGTGTATTGTATTAATAATCAATAATACATAACGCGCGATTGATCAGTATAGAAGGATAAATAACGTACGTTGTATGAATAGAAAATTAACTATGATTTATATCAGATTGGGAACATGATTAATAGTTACAACAAATTTAATCAATAGTGAAAGGCGTAAATAAACGTAGATCCTGAGAGAGCAGAAGAAAGCGAGATTTTACTTACAAAATATAATTATTTTTTATTTATTTTCTATTGTTTTCTATTGTTTCTATAATTTTAAAACTAATCATAGAAATGTGCTTATTCTGATATTCTTATAATTGCTTGCAAAAAATCACAGGTAAAAGCAAAATGGATTTTTAATAGCCGTTATTACCATAAAAAAATTTGTACTTTGCGATTCTATGTTAAGAGATAAAGGAAAGTAAATGTGATTTAAAGATTATGTATTCTTTATATTATACATTCTTTTTAATAACAGTATTAAATAATTTCTTAAACTATCAATTGTTATGATTGTCATGAAACTGTATTCTAATAAGAGATCTTATCTTACTTAAAACTTACTTATTGTAGCTAACACGGAATCTTAAAGTACAAAATGGCGATAATGGCTATGCATATTAAAACGTAAAGAGAACGAAGAAGAAATCATTAGTCAGGCACGAAAGAGCCAATGGAAAAGGGGAGTTTTAATCCTCAACCTGATAAAGTACAATCTTCCTGCTAAATTTAGTTTTAACTTTTCTGAGAGCGCTTTTCTAAGACCACCGTTAATAACAACGAGACAAACAACGAAGTTACTAATGTAAATAC
This sequence comes from Leptothorax acervorum, assembly GCA_035220615.1. NCBI lineage: Eukaryota > Metazoa > Arthropoda > Insecta > Hymenoptera > Formicidae > Leptothorax > Leptothorax acervorum. Next base: position 160,207 of record JASTWQ010000248.1, on the reverse strand, counting down.
TTGCCTGTAGAAAGATAGATTATCATTGTGTGTGTTATTATACTAAAATTGCATGTAACAAGATATTCCGTGTACGGAGTATAATTTTTTTTGCCTCATGGAGAAAAATGTTCTACATTGAATACAATGAATACGGAATTGCATACGAATATTCTCTTGCAAAACTATGTAAACTTATCGCGGAAGTGGATTCACACCGGATATTCTATTTGTGGTACACGCGGAAATTGGAAATAAAACTGTAGCGCTGTAACAACGATTTTATATTCGAAATCCACTAGCCGAAAAGTTGAGCAAGGTTTCAATTGCAAATAAACGAAATAGGGGCGGAGTGAAATAGCACGTAAAGTGAGAGTTTTGTTACAAATTCCGCGTTTGTGATCATCGTTTTCAACTTAAAAATAAACTTTATGTCCGCAGCAAAAGCAATATGACGATTTATTGATAATTCATAGAAATACAAATCAAGTTTATTCAAGCTATTGCTATAAATAAAGTAGGTAATTATGATTGATATTCACGAATGCATATTTGCGGTATGTTTATTTAATTATTTCTCGTATTGTAATAATTCGTTTCTATTCATATACAGTTAAATGAATGTCATTATTCACAATTATTCGTTAATAAGTTCTAATTTATTAATTCAACCCATATCAACATTTTCAGCGACAGTTATGGTCTCAACTAATAAATATGTCGAAGAACCATTCTCGCAGATAGTTGGGATTTCTAACTAATTCTAACTAACTCGTAGTTCTCAAAAAATAAAATTACATATTATTTCCGTATCATTTTGTACACACATCAATCGTAAACCGCGAATTCCAACATATATGTATGCATTATCTAGTTATATCGCATGAATGAATGTCCGCAAACCGCATAATTTTCTGCTTTATACTAGTTCCTCCTTCGGCGCGTAACATCAAAGTACGCGATAGTCATGAGCAATTTGCTCTTTCTCATACAACTGCCAAATTCAGATTACTGCTTAAATAAATATAAAAACCCAATATAACATCTAAATGGTCTAAACTCAGTTATTAAACGTCCGTAAAGCGAATTTCGTCACGACGTTTTTTTCCTTACGCTTCCATATTTAGTAAACTGGTATAAAATACGTACTTGGCGCGAGACACTACCGTGTCTCTTGATTGCTTAAAGGAACGTGTGATTTTATATAATAATTGATACTGCAAAGCAATTATTCAAGATTGTATATCTTAAATGGAATCCGAAATGACGTAAATGTCGATATATTCGAATTACAACGTGGTTACAGAACCACAAGATATTGCAAACTGCATCAAACCGAAGTTTAATTCCAATGTCAGTCGTCTTGTCAGTAGCAGACTTATCTACCTACCGAGGAACATGTATAATTATCTGTAATTTGTATCCGTGAGACAGCTCAGTTTTATTTTTGTAGAAAATTAAACTTGCAAAATCAAGATTAATAAATAATTCAATAAATAATTTAAATGAGAATCAAGAAATGTACAATATATATATATATATATATGAGAAACGTATAATATATTTTTAATAAAACTTAAAAAACTTAAAAAGGGTTTGATGTTTATTTGAGTATTAACATGACTAAAAATAATTTTTCAAGTGGAATAAAGGAATTTTATCAAATTCTTTAAAAAAAAATTTCATATCTGATATAGGGTGATTTAAAAGCATATTTAACTATTATTGCAGAGTATAGAAAGGAGACATCCAGAAACAAACGTTCAATTATAACAATAGTATTAATATAATTTTACATAATAGTATCGTTAGCTTAAATGTTTACACCGAGTGCTCACTGCTACGTGTCGCGATTAATAGCCATAGCCAATTAATATCATCTACCTATCGCTGGGGACACACACGACAAATCCGTAAAAACTCGCGATAATCCATTTAAGCGCAGCTCGGTTCCAGCCGTAAAAATTATCAGTGAAATACCAGCTCGAAATTCTCCGTCACACGCGTCACCAGCAAGCAATTATATATCTCCTATCTGTAATTGCGCCTATATAATACCATTATTTCATATTTTTTTGTCGTCTCATTATATAAATTCCACAAAGATTTTCCGATATTTGAATTAAGTTAAAAATGTGAAAAATTGCAAAAATTCTTTTTCCTTTATTTGTTCAATTATTTTTTATGTGCGAAATAATTTTGAACTTACCGTTTCCTAAAATTATTGATTCGATTATATCTTCTACAATTGCAATATGCAAATTATTTTATTATTTGTATTAAATGCATTAACATCTAAAGCATAAAAATTACATAATTTCTGAACGGAGTAATCTGATCCATGTGTCACATCTTACGGATTTGTATCTCTCCATACAATCTTTTTAATTTTATCAGATATGTGTCATAAAAGCAGCTCTATATCGAATCCCGATAAGACATATTCTTGGCAGTCTGCTTCCTAGGTAGTAGATACGAAGTGGAAGCGTTTCACTCAAACACGTTTCGCGCCTCGTAAAATGGGGCTCGCTTCAATAAGTTTCGTCGAGAAACGAGGTGAAACGACGCGAGCGTTTTAAGTTAAAATCATTAATTAAAACGCTCGAAAGGGAGCTAGAATGGGTGTATCGTATAACGGGCTTATGCCATGATGTACCTTCCGCGATGCAATAATGGATATCTGCGAATGGCCGTCGTATACGCACAGACGACACTTTTATAAGAGATGAGTAAAAAAACTGATAATATATGGTGAGGAAGAATGTACCCGAGATTTTTAGATCTGGATAACCAGTGAACGGATCAAGTTCTAACTAGGCTTATCGTAAAGTTTGGACCAAATTTATATAAGAAAAGTGTTTTTATTTTTCCGCTACGTGCCCTACGAGCGGAGATATTACGATGCATAGGATAAAGTGTGAAATTTTCAATTAAGATACGTCATCCTCGTCGTCGTCCCAGATCGTGACTTTCACACTCTCGCCACGGCGCGCCGTGGCGCCACAGGTAGCGCGTCACTTTCACAATCTTGACGTTAATGGCGCTATTTTCCATTTTAGAGCAACAAAGTGTCGCCAGCGGTGCACTTGGTGTACTGAGTGCAGTTGCACTGCCAGTGCACTTGGTGTACTAAGTGCAGTCGCACCTCCGGCGCCCCTATGTTCTGTGGGCGCCCCGCGGCCCGGCGGTGTATGACAGCGCGGAGCGAGATAACCTACGCGACTGGATCGACTCGGGCTTTGCGCGATTCGGGAGTGCGTGTGTAGTGAAAAACGTTCAAGTCCGGCTCGCTAATCAAGCTCGCCGAGCCGGACTCGCGAGTCAATCGTACAAAAATAATGGGCCGTTTTAGACGTCCGCGTCGTCGAGAAATATTCCGTCCGCGTCGAGGTTATGATGCTTACGATGTTTATGTATGCGTTCAGTCGGGACTCGTGCAGTGATAACGTGCAATGTGTGATAAACTATCGTAAGTAAACTACATCGTGCGTGATAATAAACTTCACGCTCTCTCTCGCTCGCTTGCTCGCTCGCTTAATCTTGTCTCTTACGAGCTAAAGTGAGGTTATTTATATCCTTTAAATAAATCGCGTTCGCGAGAGAGATCGATCGAGTCATCGTTATCACACGCGTCGAAGTGAGTGAGGTTAACGTGTCATATTGACACCGCAGGGAGGATTGATTCGCACAATCTTTTGGGCTTATAAATACAGTACTCGCTCTGCTTTCATGTTGATTATTAATTATTCAAAAAAGCAATTATGTGGTTTCTATACGCGTAAATTGATTTATCTCATTATTCAAGTATTAAAGTATTAAGATTAAGATGCATTAACGTATTAAGATAATGAAATGTTTTTCATATGCATATATATAATAAAACTATATATATTTCAGTTTGACTTAAAAACAAAAAACTTTCCTAAGAAGAACAACATGTGAAGGCATTATGGCTGAAGATTTTTATGTCGGTACTGTAATAACAATATTTTCGAGATGCATCAAAATTACGGGTTACGCAGATGCTTGTACCAAAACTAAATTAGAAACGCAACTACAAAAGTAAGTAGACAAATAATTTATTTTACATATATGATTTCTTTAGTATTTATATTTGAAACCAGATGTAAATATTTTTACTCAATTAACATAATTTTACTCTTCCAGGGTTTTTGTACTTTTGAAACCAGATGTTATTGACAAAATAAGTGACATATTAAAAGCCATTATAAATTACGATTTTTATATCACAAATATAAAAATGATAAGATTAATTCCAAACGATATTACAGAATGTTGTCTTGTAAAAGACGAAATGGAAAAGACGTAAGTTAAATTTTGAGTTATTAACCGTATCCTAAAAGTAAACCGTTTATTAATTTTTAGTAAATTTTAGATATTGTAGCTATGAAAGTTTATTTCTAGGTCTATTATAAATTATCTTATATCTGGCCCTGTCGTTGCTTTAGAATTATTAGGAGGAAATGGTACAATGAGATGGCAAGAACTGGCAGGCCCAGAAGATAGTAAGCATGCTCGTTCAACAGCAGCATCTTCATTAAGAGCTTGCTATGGAAAAGACGAGATACATAATGCTGTATATGGATCTAAAGATACAGAAACAGCAATGCAGGTACAAATTCTAATGTACAATAGTTAATCTAAGAACATATATCTTGATCTAATATCTGATTGGATATTTTCAGGAATTGAAATACTTCTTTCTTGACTCAAAAAGTAAAAATAAAGGTTTAAGAAACACTGCAACTCTACAAAACTGCACCTGTTGCATTATCAAGCCACATGCCGTACAGGAAAGACTTCTTGGTCAGTCAAACATTTTGTTAATATATAATGTATACACATACATACATATATTAATATATGTATATATATATACACAAAAATATATATACATATTTGTAAAATAGCAACTAATGGAAATTTTCATATAACTTTGAAACCTCTATCTAAATCTAATGTGATATATTCTTAAATCATATATATTCTTATATCATGTTATTATTTACAATTTATTATTCGATAAAACATATAAAAAGCGTGTAACTACATTTGAATGATTATACTGCTCTCAATAGTATAAATTTTACTCTGAATACTATCTTGACAATTGTCGAGTGTTTTTGTTAAGTAAAGACTAAAACTTCCATGAGATTTCCACTTTCAGATATATAATTATCTTCTGTATTTCAGATTTCGGAATCTATAGCATTAGTTGGCGAAAAGGAACCGCTGAAGAGCTTAGAACAAGAATATGCAGAAGATGATGTGTATCTTTCGAAGGCGAAGGTCTTGGCTCAAAAGTATTCTTACATTAGGAGAACTAGACCCGATGGCAATTGTTTCTTCAGAGCATTTAGTTATGCTTATTTGGAGAAATTAATTGGGAACAAGGAGGAGTACGATAAGTTTCGTGATCTAGCTTTAAAAAGCAAGGATAGCCTTGCAGCTCTAGGTTTTCCCCAATTTACAGTCGAAGACTTTCACGACACGGTGAGATTTTTATTTTCATCCTTGAATTAATCTTACTTGCACATATATTAATATATCAATATGACACAAATTATAAGAATTTATATTTTGAAAAAGTATACATGGTGTACATATAGTATACAGATTTTCAAAAAGTATTGTATATTTAATATAAATACTTATATGTGTATGTATCATATAATACGACTTTGCCGTGTAGAATTTGAGAGAAAATATGAATTGATTTTGATGAACTTTTGTTACAGTTTATGGAAGTCATTGACAAAGTAGGTGGTGATACAGAGTCCAGTCACATGGAATTACACAAATTGTTCAATGAACAAGGTTATTCCGATTACGTTGTTGTGTATCTTAGATTAATCACATCTGGTCAGTTGCAGCGTGACGCAGACTTCTACCAACATTTTATCGAGGGGGAACTATCTCGGAATTCTGCCATCAGGTTCGTACATGACATTAATCTTATTGATCTTTTGTTCTATCTGTTATTGATATTTGCTCTAATGTATCTACTCTTTTTCCAGGAAGTCGAACCAATGTATAAGGAATCTGACCATATTCATATTATAGCAATGAGTAGTGCCCTAGGAACTGGTGTTAGAGTTCGTTACATGGACAGAGGTGCAGGAACTGAAGTGACTGCCCATAATTTTCCCGAAGGTGCTATACCAGCTGTGCACTTACTATATCGTCCCGGTCACTATGATATTCTTTATCCTTGATGAATCTGACGTTATGCAGGTTTTTTTTAATACGACAAAAATGATTTCTAACGGCCAGATCTACTTCAAACTTTATTTTCAAAAGTGTTTCAGTTATAACGCAATATGTTACCTTTAAAAAAAAAGAAGAGAAGCAAATAAGTCGATTTCGTGTACACATTTTAGAAACCTCTAAGTGCATTTGCGTATGAGTTTGTCGATATACCCTGTTGTTTATAAGCGTCATTTTAAACTTTAAGACTAATTATCTGGAATAAATATCAAAGAAATCGATGTACCGTGTTATTTAATTTCTACATTGGTTTTTCTCTTTCATCTAGGCATTTACATGAATAATGTTCCGTAATCTAAAAAAATGAATAAATAACACATTTTGCGGTAATCCTAAGGAAAATATTTCAACTTTACGTTCCTTCCATACATTATATTTTATTTACATATATATTAATTTTTTTAAACAATATACAGGGTGATTCAAAACAACCTTTTATCGTTGAAAGTACAGATTTGTGACAAAATTCTGAACGACTTTTCCTCTTGCAAAATTTTGTCCGAAGCTTACTTTCTGAGTTATCAAGCAAAATACTTACCCTATCACTGGCCGAGTACAGGAGGTAGACAGGAGCGGCGCGACTCACCATTAGACGCGGGCGCTTACGTCGGGTGCCCGCTGCGCGATCAGTCGATCGATCAATGGATCGAGCTGCGTCCTAATATTTACTGCCAGCACAGAAAATCTACAGTTTGCGTTATGCATAGGTTTTTAGAACTGGCAATAACATTGGATAACAATAACCACAATGATACACGCACACACATGCAAGCACGTTCACTCACTCGTGTTATTGTTTTCTCTCACAAACTTCACTTAAATACACTTAACTTTACTCTTTTTACTCACATACTTAAAAATGTGCAATTATTATTAACAATACACAATGAGTCACTTACTATGTTTACGCAAGCGTTACTTCTGTAGTAAGTTACTCAAATTATCGTTTCGATATGTCATTGTGTATTGTTAATAATAATTGCACATTTTTAAGTATGTGAGTAAAAAGAGTAAAGTTAAGTGTATTTAAGTGAAGTTTGTGAGAGAAAACAATAACACGAGTGAGTGAACGTGCTTGCATGTGTGTGCGTGTATCATTGTGGTTATTGTTATCCAATGTTATTGCCAGTTCTAAAAACCTATGCATAACGCAAACTGTAGATTTTCTGTGCTGGCAGTAAATATTAGGACGCAGCTCGATCCATTGATCGATCGACTGATCGCGCAGCGGGCACCCGACGTAAGCGCCCGCGTCTAATGGTGAGTCGCGCCGCTCCTGTCTACCTCCTGTACTCGGCCAGCGATAGGGTAAGTATTTTGCTTGATAACTCAGAAAGTAAGCTTCGGACAAAATTTTGCAAGAGGAAAAGTCGTCTCAGAATTTTGTCACGAATCTGTACTTTCAACGATAAAAGGTTGTTTTGAATCACCCTGTATATACAACGCAAACACATATTCTTTCTCAGACTACAAATGTGTATCACAGAAACAAAATATTTTATAATCTATATACTTGATACAATTTATAGCAAAAAGAAGAAAGACTGTTATATAATTTCTAAATCATACATTGCAAGTTTAGAATTTTTCTAAAGATTCTATAAAGATATCTCTCTTTAGAAAGATTTTAAACTTACAATGTATGTTCTTAACCTTCGTCTAACAAGGTTCATGCCTGTCATATCTTTCACAAGGTGGGCCAAATCCGGATAGAAGCATTTTGTAGTTTTTCAACTAATTTTTTCGACTAGGCACTTTTTATTTTCGCAACAAGTTAGAAAATATTTAAAAGTAAACAAAATATATCGCAAAATATGTAAAATACCTCCTGATATCTAAAGTACTTTGTAGTATTTATTTAGGCGAAATCTGTTAGATATTCAACAGATGATATGGGTAGGATTTGACCCATGTTAGACCCTTATTAGACGAAGGTTAAAATTGATCAATCCTGCAATATATAACATTCATATCACATAGTTTATAAATACATATTCTGCAAATATTCATTATATAGAATTCTTATGTATACAGCACCGTACAAAATTACCTTTTACAAAAAGGTACAAAAAAAGACGCCAAGCACGCGTGGTGTACCTCGAAAAAATCGAAGTAATATTTTTAACCTCGAAAAAATCGAAGTAATATATTTGTACCTCGAAAAAATCCAAGTAATATCTTTACCTCGAAAAAATCGAAGTTATCGAAAAAAAACTTAAGTAACGGGTGGTATACTTAATACCTTTGTACCTTGAAAAATAAGATATACTGTTCATATAAGATGCGTAATATTACAAAAAGGCATGATATCCGTACAAAATTACCTTTTACAAAAAGGTACAAAAAAAGACGCCAAGCACGCGTGGTGTACCTCGAAAAAATCGAAGTAATATATTTGTACCTCGAAAAAATCGAAGTAATATCTTTACCTTGAAAAAATTGAAGTAATATATTTGTACCTCGAAAAAATCCAAGTAATATCTTTACCTCGAAAAAATCGAAGTAATATATTTATTACAAAAAAAAGAAATGATATCTTTAAATTATGCGCCAATTAAATATATATTATATCGAAAAATAACTATTGTTCTTTTAAAAAATGTATTCCCATTAAAGTGAAAAAATTAATATAAAATGTGAAAAATTTTAGTGAAAAAAACTTGGCGCTGCTAAACATAATAATATATATTAATGAAACAATTTCTATAAATAGAAAAAGTACTTTAAATTAATGTGTGAAAGTCTCTACATTCACATTGTAATTATTAATTTAATATTTTAAATTAGTTATTTATTGCTTTCAAGTATTTCAAAATTTGGCAGCGCCAAGTTTTTTTCACTAAAATTTTTCACATTTTATATTAATTTTTTCACTTTAATGGGAATACATTTTTTAAAAGAACAATAGTTATTTTTCGATATAATATATATTTAATTGGCGCATAATTTAAAGATATCATTTCTTTTTTTTGTAATAAATATATTACTTCGATTTTTTCGAGGTAAAGATATTACTTGGATTTTTTCGAGGTACAAATATATTACTTCAATTTTTTCAAGGTAAAGATATTACTTCGATTTTTTCGAGGTACAAATATATTACTTCGATTTTTTCGAGGTAATAAAGACGATGACATTTTTATACCGTTCTTCATATCGCGCTCGAATTATACTTAATACTGTCGACAAGCCACTTCCGTCGATAATAGTGGAAAAGTGTAATAAATTCTATCGCCTCTCGCTGAAATGGATATCACTCGCGGGGCTTGCGATCAATTTCAAACGACCAGCTATCAGCGGCGACGCCGCTGGAAAACTATTAAGGTGAAGCGTTTACAAGTACAAATTGAAGCGCAGCTTTCCGATGAATTGCAGTTATTTGCATATATTGAATTTGTCACGAAGCAAAAATAGGATCCTTTTCCATTGTAATTGGTGAAATCATTGAGCAACTTCGTCGATTTCTTAGAAATACAAATCACTTCTGATTTACATTAATAATAATTTGTGTCATATATGATCAACCGTTTTGAGATTAAAATTTTCTTATTTATATTTTGTAAAGAAAGATTATTTGGAATTATATTTAGAGGAGACCAGGGATAAAAGTAACGCGGAACAAACGCGATTACTAAAAAAATAACATTCATGTACGAATTTGCTCGCGATTGTATAACGTCTTTTGAACGCCCCTTTCACCTCAGTAGCGCTCGAAGCTCTGTCATGAGAGGTTCTGTGTCTATTGCGTCGACGCCATAAAAACACGGTCAAAGTAAGTATTTTGTGTTTTCTTATATCAATATTTTATTGGAAATTTAGTTTACCCCTTCATTTATTGTATATTAGAAATAATAGTCACTATTCCTTTAAATTGTTTGATACATATATTTAGAAGGGTTCATTTTATAACATTAAATATTTGACCAATTTTGGCAAAAATCTAAGTCTGATAGACTGTTACTTTTGTTACCGAAAGCAATAATTTTGTTATTGGTGTTGATTTAAATAGAGGTTTAGCAACGTCTAAAATATACGAATTGGCGGCAGGAGAATGTCGTACAAGAAAAGCTTCTTTGCGAGATGCGGCTAAATCTTACAACTTCTGCTTTGTTTCTTTGTATAGATACATTGATCATATGTTTGTTTTGATTTTATTTTACCTTGTTAAAATCAACCTTGAGCTCTGTTACAACCAGCCCTAGGGGTAGGGATAATCGTAACAAATCTCAATTTTTATAAAATTCGATTTTTTTACGTAATTGTATAATGTGGATAAGTTTTATTTATACCATAATGTAAGTAAAAAATGTATTTATCTTATAAAATAGAAAAAGTTTATAAATAAACAAGCAAATCGAAGATATCAACACAAATAAGCAAAAAGGTTACGTTTGTCTCTGGTCTCCCCTACCTATGTCATTTACAGATTCATAGTGTGCTTTTTCAATTTACGACGGGATAAATGTAAAATTCTTCTTAAGATCAGAGAATCTACCAACGCAATAATTTTACATTAAAACGGAGGCTTGTTTTAATCGAGATTACTTATGCGAAAAAGTTCACAAGATTAAAAATTAAATTAAAAGTTAAAATCAGAAAATATTTCAATAGAATTTTATACACAATCTGCGTTTAACATGATAAATTTATTGTTAGTTATACAAAACAGTATAAAATAGAAATTAACAAAAATTTTTTAATCGACTTTAACTGGCAATATTCAATCATCTTTCCGAAATGGACGTTGAAAAACTGCGAGCCGACCAGATTTGTCAGATTCACACAGCACGTTTTCAGATCAAATCGAGACGATGAATTCGACCATGGACTTTGGTCAAGTTAAATAGTTTTTAATTTATATTGCGAAAAATATTACCCCAGCCAGGGTAATATTTTTCGCAATATAAATTAAAAACTATTTAAATTGACCAAAATCCATGGTCGAATTCATCGTTTCAATTTTATCTGAAAACGTGCTGTGTGAATCTGACAAATCTGGTCGGCTCGCAGTTTTTCAACGTTCATTTCGGAAAGATGATTGAATATTGCCAGTTAAAGTCAATTAAAAAATTCTTGTTAATTATCACTGGCAAAATAAATAATGTACTTGTTAAAATAGAAATTGTTATAGTAGCTTTAAGTATTTATTTTGATTTACCAAGTTATTATTTTATTGTTAAAATTAAAAAAGTAAGCGGCTATCAAATAAAAATTATAGTCGCTAGAGAAAGATCACTAAAGATAACAAGTAAGAAGCTTTTGCGATTTGATCTTCCGTTAAATTTACGTATCTCACATCTAAGAAATCGCTTAATATTAAAGATTCTTGCCGAGAAAGTTTTGAAAACTTGGTCAGAGAACTGTGAGTAACAACACGATCAAACTACTTCGTAACCACGGATCTGCCGCAAGCATATCGCTCAATATCAGCCGAGCTATGGTATCTAGTTTTGTATAGTTTGTATCAATCTCTCCAAACTACATATCCTTTGGATGGAATTATAGTAGCATAAACGTAGAACTTCCGCGCGACATAAGATCAATGTTTGTCTATACAACTTGTTATCTCAAGCATTTCTGAAATAACATAAGTATTGTTTATGCAGATACTATGAGAGAAGAATTAGAGAGAACAATTATATAACATAATATTAATATTATATAGTTTAGAAAAATATAATATTAATATCGTATCTTAAATATTATTGTATGTAAGTTGTACAATGTACAGTTTTATATTCTATCAATTCTTACTGTAAAAAGGATATGGACAGGAATTTCTGGCTTCTGGAGTTCTTTAGGACTTAACACGAACGCAATGTTTGTAATTTAATATCTTAAGTGCAGCTGCAGACGCTAATAGCAGTTATAATCAAATAAGAAGACACACAATGATGATTGCTTGGGACAGTAATAACCAGGTACGTAAGATATTAATTATAAAAATCAAATTTTTATAAAATATGCCCCAGAATCTTTAATTAATAGACCAAATACGTGTATATATTTTACCGGAATTTGATTGTAACATTAATTTAATATTATATATTTTATATTCTCTCTTAATTATTGTTAAATTTAATAATGTAATAAATAATTTTACTACACGTTAAATATATTTACGTGTAATAACGATCTTATATTGTAAATTATACGCTTTGTAAAATTATATTACAAACACAATTAACGATAAATTTTTTTCTGAAGCTAACGGAAACGTATTGCCTGTTTTACTCTGATCTGCACTACACCGTATTTCAAATGGCATGCGAAATAAGAGGACTCAGCTTCAATTGTTGTAATTAGATACGTACTCGGCAGTAGTAAATCCACGAGTGTCGATAAGGCTTGAGTAAGTACGCGACGCTCCGGAAAGCAGAGGAAAAACGCTCGTGCGTGACTTTTCAAAGGCGAGAAATCTTGAGAGACTGGTATGTTCCGCGGTGAGATCCGATAGATCACTTGATCGAAACACCAAGATGGATCACGTCTGGCAGAAACTTCACGATTTGGCTCCCCTTTTCATCCGCGTTGACACAAGAAGACGCCTTTGCCGTTCCTTTAATAACTTCTCTGTTGGAAATGCATGTCTTATCGTCACTCAATTCCGTTCTCTTCTTCCTCTTTTCGTTCGAGACAGAGAGTTTTTCATGCGGGAGTAATAAATTGCAAACTGTGCTCCTTTCGATATAAAATATGCAATGAAAAGTAATGAAGAAGCGAACTTGCAACAGATGCACAGTTTCTTCAATCTTCCGTGAATATTACATCCCAAGGAATGCTTTCTTAAAAAAGATGTAAAATTTTTTTCTTTAAACTTATAAATATTTGTTTAACGCGTAAAATATGAATATTAATTTTTATAATATATTTTAATTACAAATATATACATATAGAACATAATATTTTACATTAAAAAATCCCCAGAAGAAAAATTAATCAAGATGTTTAGACTTCTCTAACTCTTACAAATTGACGTAATTCAGCACTTTTTTCTTTTATACAGATCAAACGAAAACACTTTCGAAGTGGTGATGTGTGAAAAAAAATACTTGTTTTATTATGTTGTCTACTGCGATTGTTATCGATGGTCAAGTCCGTGTGTCGCTGGTATATATTGTAGAAAAATTAACGGCGGCGTCTCTCCCGGGATAGGATAGTCGGCGGAGCGCGTCGTAGCGTCGCGATGCTGCGGACGCCACCGAGAGAGCCGAGAGAAACGAGAGAGAGAGAGGAGCGTCGCGACGACGCGGAGGCTGACGACGCACTGACTGCCCGCCTGGGTGCTCCCGACAGTAGTCGCGCTGGGTGAGAGAGAAAGAGAGTACGAGACAGGAAAGGGTGGGTAGAGAAGGGAGAAAGAGAACGAGAGAGATAGAGACGGAGAGAGAGAGAGAGAGAGAGAGAGTGAATGTGTGTGGATGCAACCCTGGTCTCCTGATCTCCTAACTGCACTGACACCCTCTCGCCGTGCCAAAATCTATCCACCCACGCGCTCGTCCGCAACACCCCCCGATGTATCCTCGTTCTCGGTTGATCGAGAATCGCACGCGTCGAAGATCGCGACACACTTTCGACAACGGTCGCGACAGCGAGAACGCGAGAGTAGCAAAGCTCAGCTTGAAATCGTGAATATTCTTGCCGGAAAACGGTCTCGTTGAAAGTTTCATTTCCTAAGGACGAAAGTCGTGCAGGAGGGTTGACCACAGTCGTATAGAAAAAGAATATGTGACACGTTCTCGGTGTGCCTCTTATGACGACCTGTGTAGAGACCTCGTTAATGAGCCCACCTAATGAAGTAGCACTTTGTGGCGCGCTTTATATATATCTTGATGAACTATGTGACTTATAAAAATATGCATACGCATCTCCGTGATTGAAGTAATATAATTTCCCTTAGTGCTTTTTCCCGCAACGAACGCGTATTTAAAAGTATGACATTTTTTTTTTTTTTTTTCAAATCCGCGAGTGCATATTTTAGTGCGCGTTTCATACGGTTTGCAGAATTCTATGTCGAGTGATTTAACGTTAGCGCAAATGAAACTTGAATATTTAATTAGGTAATATAAAATAATAGGGCGCGTACACAAGAATGTTAAATAAGGACGCAGCGAGTAGTCTGTTTTCGCGAGTGGTCCAATCTCTTTCGCTACGCCTCGCGCGGACAACGAATAGCTCATTGTTTCGAATAGTTGTACAAAAGTTCGTGTTTATTTAAATACGCGGAATGCTAAAGGTAAATTACACATACGTTTTCATCCATCTTTCGTGAAAAATGAGGTGCAAGCTTTAATTTGTGTATACTCGACATTACTCAGACGTGAGTTTGAAATTGCAATTATACTTTTAATTGCAATAATAATTTAGGTGAGAGCTTAGTTTAGACCGCGCAGCCCCTTTCGGGGCTGCAGCGCAATCAATTAATTAACTCGTACTATTGCTATTTTCTTTTGACATCCGCAATTCGCATTTCCTCGAGTATCTCAGAAAGTTTCCAGCATTTCTCATCGCGCTTTCGTTAAATATTATTATGTGATTATAGGCAACGACTTATGAAAGTATTGTAAATCACGTAACAGCTGATATTTGATACCAATTCTGCGAAGTTGCAGGTTATTTACGTACCACAATAACATACAGCAACACTCATTATTAATCGCTCCGGTTATCTACTTCTTTTAGTAGACACTGTGATATATTTCTGACCACTTTGCATGCAATAGCGAGCCGTTTTAAATTTCTCTTAATATATCGCGCTTTGCGTGCTGTGTTTCACGTGAAAGTTGCTATAAATCATAAAAAAAGATGAAAATTAACCATTGTCATAATAAAGCAACGTCGTTTACAGTGCGATTATCAAACATAAAACGAGAACGTGCTAGGCAGACACAAGTATTTAACAATTATATATGACATTTTATTATTACATTTTATATAAATATTAAAATATTACTCATTACATTAATATGTAATATACATTACAATATTATATTAATATGTATAATATATTATAATTAAAAAAAATTTACAAAGAGAGAATGCAGTAAATTATATAGTATTTAAAATCACTTTATTGAGATATTCAGAGATAAAATCCATGCGCAAGAGGATCTCGTCATCTTTATTAACTTATTGTTAGTAGATTCACAAAATCTCCTCCGGTTATATTGAATTCAGCTACAATATAGTACACTACAGTGTAAGTATTTACTCACAGCCGTATCATGCAATTAGCCGTGTTTTGGGGGAAAATTGCATTGAGAAGTGGGATGGGAATTACGGTCGGTACAGCCAATTAAGGGGCCTGCAAGTACACAGTTTCGCGTAAGAGTGAAAGAGGCCATTCACTGATGGAAAAGGTTTAGCGCCAAGTACCCAGTCATTCACCATCGGCGAAAGTAATCTCGCACTTTGTCAGCGCGAAGATTTAGCCGCAGTTGGGCACCGCTGCCACCAAAAAGCCAACCCAATTCTGGTACCACATACTAGAAGTAACTGTAAGTACCTGTGGTTCGAATCTTCGGTTCACCGTTCGTACATACAAGACTAACCGCGCAGAAACGGGAGTTATCGGGCGAAGAAAAGGGATCAAATTGCGCGGTGATTTAGATGTCGCGAAAGAAGAAAGTTTTTTAAATAGAAGTACGTAATGCACATACGATAGCGTGACATTCCAAATAGCGCATTAACATCGCATTAAACACTTTAATAATTTTAATCGTAAAGTATTTAACGAATGTATTGTGTTTATAGAATGTATTTTACTACGATACATTATACAATTTGCAATTTGGTTGCGCGCATCAAGATACCACGCTGTGTTGAGAGAGAAAATTGCAAATGCCCCGAAGTTCATGAAGCTGAGAATTTCGCGAGTATATAAAACTTTACACGTTATAATATCAGAATACTGTCCGTCGAATTAACATTTCTTACTTCGTCTTACACGTATACCTTTTCTGTATGCAAGTATGCGTTCAAAGTTTGATAAACTTTTATAATAAGTGGGTAAATTGTAGTCAGAGTATGTCTAAAGTTTTTACAGGGGATTCGCAGAAGTACGTTTAATATAGAGAGACTAATAAAGTTATTTTTTAATTTTGAACTCATTTTTGAATGATTCTCGCAACGTCTTCCGTCATACATATATATGTACATATATACGATAAAGTCTCCTATGTGAACCTCACAACGCTATTTAATAAGGCACAAAGTGGACAGACGTCGGTTAAAATTCCAACCGTTAGTACATTCTTCGACATACCCTCGGAATACTTTCCAAGTTATTCCGCGAAAATATTCCACGGGTATAATATCCGTCAGTAGTTGGTAGACAGATTCGATGAATTGCGATAAGTTGGTGCTTGATAAGAAATTTCAATTCACAAGTTTATTACCGCCATTTATCGCCGTTTAATTCAGAATTGCATTTTCGCTCGACGATTTTGTAACAAGAAACGGACAATAAAACACATTATATTCGCTTGATCCTCGTTCTTCAAAGGATTATCGACGACACAGTCGGGCTTAAACTGTAAGCCAGTGTTTGTCTCTTCGCCTTTTCACAAGTGTGCAGCGAGTAAGAACGTCGAGATCATGAGTTGCGGCAAAGCTTGCGCAGAGAATTCATTTATTATTTTATTTTTAATTTACATCTTTTTAATTAATAAATATAATTTTGAATATATGTACATAAGAAAAGCGCAATTGAAAACTTTTTGAGAAAAATACATATCTAGAGATTAAAAAATATATCGTGATACTCTTTATTATTCTACATCCCTCAGTTAAAATATTGCAGACCTCTTTAATTTTTCTCATTAGCTAACTTTTGTAACAAATTGCAGGAGTAAAAACTTTATCGATATATCTCACTGACGTTCGACAGAACTGCAATTTTCCCTGACTGTTTTCAAGCTGGACTGTTTTTGACCAGGAATGAACTAAATTTGTGACCGACAATGCATTAATATCTTTATAAATTATATGTAAAAAAAATCTATGATCAATAGAACATTAACATCCCTATAAACTTTATATCATAAAATAGGATTTACACTCAAAGTGAGAAAATTAAGAGATTATATGGTCAATGTTATATATCAAAAACTAAGCAAAAAATATTTTTTATTTGTTACGTAAAGTATTACTTGGAGTTTATTTATTGCATGTGAAAGCGACCATGATGATGCCTGAGTCAGCGATTACACACCTAATTTAGTGGAAACTCAAATGTTGCAAAACATTTTTCGATGCATAAATGCTCCAACAATTTGCGCGATATATTACAAACTACCGCCAACTTAACTTAACTCTTGCGGTTAAATTATGGTTTAATAATTTTTCACTCTTATGGTTTAATAACTTATTTTTTTTACAATTATTTCCAAGAATATTGTAAAATTTATATTGTTGATCAGATACATTAAACACAGTGCGTTATCCTAACTCACTTTTATAACACGTTTTTATTTTTTAATTTAGCACAATCTAATATCGTTGTGTTTCTGTATAATTTCTTATTTTTATACTGTATTGTGTGACACCGTTTTTCTTGCTCGGTCAGTTCCCAATCTAACGTATTGTCTCCGTAGGGTTCGACAACATTACAATACACTTGCGAGGTTTCGCGGAAGCCTCTACAAATGCTGGAAATGACAGTCTACCTGCAACTGCGATTCAATAAAGACACGTGACTGTTGCCAGTGCCAATTATCGCATGGAGGAAAACGTCGGAAAATTGCGATGCCTGTGCGGAAAATGACTGTAATCCAAGGCATGAACATTTTTACATCTTGCTTCCGTCTTTCCACGTCGTGCAAAATACGGGTCTAATTTTCGCAAAGATATCGCGTCACGACGCTCCTTGTTGAAACGCCTCGAAATTATCATTCTCAGAAAGGTTTGACGGGAAGGAGCGCAAATAGAAGAAGCGACATTCTATTTTGAGTCTTGTGTCGACAGAGATTGCAGTGTTTCATAAGGATACAAAGGATTCAAAGCTCTCTCGCTTGTGCTGTGTAATCTTCAGTTATAACGTTTAAACGTCCTCCATCTAATTTTGAACACCACTACCGATGATGAATTCACCGAATATTAGAAGGCATTTGCCACAATGAGGAAATTCAACTTGTCATAAATTAAGTGAAATTAAAATGAGAGAAAATCCGTACAGCGATAATTCGCCAACAATATTAAACAAGATTCTTTAAACATAGTCAATTTTAACATCGCGGCTAAGCTATTAAATGACAAAAGCAACACGTATAATATTATACTTTTTTTAATGCACAGATTCTTTTTAACATTGTCGTAACGTTATCCTTATTCAAGCGGAATGTAAAGCGGCGAATAGTATCCGAAGAGCGTTAGTTGGAATTTCAGCTTTACCGCCACTTAAACGCAACATGAAACAATTCGACTTCAAGCGCGTATCGTGGAAAAATATAATGAATAAAGAAGTAAGGAAATGCGCAAAGTCGCTCAAGTTCGTGGAAACGCTTGGAAAGATAATGGATTCTTTTGTAAAGTTCTGATTCTACATATTAAAATAATTGCCACAATTTATTAATCGTTAATGCTGAATAGATTTTTATCGCCGTTCCAATTTGCGCGCGAGCAGCAAGGCGACAATATTGTGTAAGATCAGCTTCTCTAAAACTTGCAGTATTCCTTTTGCTCGTCGCAATCTCGAGGGCGTACACGCTTCAAGAGTCGGTCTCAACTGATTCGACTCCGTGCAGTAACAATTGCTCGACCACCGACAGCTTCCTCATTCTTCGTTCCCGAAACGAGGCACGGGAGGGCGAGACGGACACGATGACGGCGGACGTGCTCGTGGACGGTACGAAGAACAACTCGAACGTGTCGCATCCGAGGACGTTGACCTTACCCAAGGACTGGGTGCCCAGGGACGAGAAACCGAAGCTGAAGTTCCCGAAATTTACCACGGAGGAGCGTTACAAGATGATGAGTTTGCATCTCGATAAGGGATGGTTCGCCTTCGATTTCCTCAGAGGCTTCTTGTCCTTCGTACAACCTTACGACATACCGGCCGGTGCGGTTTAATGACGATCGTAAATGGTTTTTCGCGAAATCTCTTTTATAGCAAGAGCTCGTAAGCTTTTAAAATACATACGTCTCGACAAATTTGTTTTCGAATCAAATGGCAAATGGTCAGCATTTTACGAGGCGTCTAGCTATATCAATAATTCATACGCAAGCTGTTTCAACTAGAAAAAAGAAGGGCAACATATTTTGCACGTGTAAAACGTACGCTACGAAGCATGACTCATGCATTTCAACGCCGGATTTGTTCAAACGTCTCTTCGTTTAAATGCCTGAACGTTTAGGTATAGTTTTCAATCCAATGACTGATTTTTCACAGATGCCTGCAAATCGCAATTAAAAGATATTTTTCACTTATATGGAGGAACATTTATGTGAGAACAGATCGATAATTATTGGCATATGTACAATCCTGTAGAAAAAGGAAGAAAAGTTCTCGTTTTATTTATTTCTCAAATATTACAATGTATTATCAACGTGCGAATTTATTTTCAACGTATTTTATCCAATGGTTTAATGGTTCTACGTATACGAGTAATTTAAGCTTAATAGAGTTCTAAGGCTCTATCAGTCTATTATCGCTTTCCTTCCAATTAGCGATGCATAGAGAAGATTATAATTCTTCTCGCTCGTTACAGATTTACTAGCGGACGCTGTGGAAAATCGCATAAGCACCACTAAATTGATCTCGGAGGTAAGGCGAAATCACGCTGAGAAATTAGAAATATTTTACTGGCGAACGACGAAGTGGATCATTAAAGAAAATGCAAGTCTTCATTAGATCCTCGCAACGAAACCTCCGATATTTCCGAGCGTTTCGTTTCTGCGAGGAGAATTTCTTACGATGTGTGCGACGTACGCGATATAAATTTCCGCGATCTAACGCGCGAATATTGCTGTTAAGTTTCTCAAAAGTATCATTCTTACTTTTACAGTCTATGCACGTGGAAGCAGCTTTCCTGGGCTTAGTAGGCATGTGCTGCGTACTGGCCTGCATAATACCTGGCACGGAACTTTGGCTCGCCTGTCGTCCAATCAGAGAGGATTACAAACCTCCTCGGCATCCCGGTGTTCTCGCATTTCTCCTCGCCGTTCTCGCCTTTATACTCGGGTAGGATCTACGACGATTCTCCGTTCTTAGACGACGCTCCGAAAACTTATTACCTACACTTCCAACCCTACCCGTGTTCCTTGATACTTCTGTCCTTCTTGATTACACTTCGTGAGTACATAATCGTCGCGAACTTAGCGATGATGAAATTCCCATGATCACAAATAGATTTTAAAACTAGTGCAAAAGATTCTTTATCACTTTGCACTTGATATAAATTACAATTACCTTGTTTTATTTTTAATACTTTTTAA
Organism: Leptothorax acervorum; assembly: GCA_035220615.1. Taxonomy (NCBI): domain Eukaryota; kingdom Metazoa; phylum Arthropoda; class Insecta; order Hymenoptera; family Formicidae; genus Leptothorax; species Leptothorax acervorum. The sequence goes on along the minus strand of JASTWQ010000248.1, from coordinate 139,507 downwards.
TAAGAAGACAGAAAAGTGACATTTATAGAATATCTATTGAATATGTGCACAAATATGTTAAAGTATTAATTTGCATTTGAATAGTTATAATACTATTATTAACATTAGAGCTATATGGGGCGAGAATAAATGAAGTTAGTTGGAAGTGAGAGGAGGTTTAAATAGGCAGCTATTCGTCTTACTACGACGTTGGAAAACCTTTTACCTAAAGCAAACACTCGCTATACGTTATTCATAATCTTTGGTGCGTGGCTTTCAGGTCTTGCATGGTGACAATGATAATATGTAACGAGGCAGTGGCGGTCGGGATCGAGAAACTCCCCATGACAGTAGAGACGGCGTTGCAGGATTTGAAGGACTACCACGAGGACACCACATCACAGCTGCGAAAGTGCCTCACGAGAAGTTTGGACGTGGCCAGCGAAGCAATTCTCGCGGATCTGGACAGTGAGTGAAAATTTCTTTTTAACAATATTAACTTATTAAGACACTGGACGCGGAAAGTTTCTTCGGGCAAAAAGAGCGCATCACCGTCCTCCAGTTTATCGCGTTCAACGAAGACAATGTGCAAAACCACTTTTAACCATAGCAGTAACTATGAACACGATGCCTGAGATGCTTACCGAATGCTCTTTCCTGTTGGCGTGTTACACGGACATAACCCAGTTACTATAATTGCGTCCCGTCTTAAATGTGCTGGTTTTTCCAGACTTTCTACCTTCGCTCGTTATGACCGACGTGTGAGAAACTGAGAAGTATCTATAACAGGCACAAACAAGCAAGAAATAAGAAAGAAACGTTAAAATTATATAGAAACCATAATGCGAGATCTTTACTAAGCGCTATAATACACGAAATGCTTAAAAGATGGGATAAAAAAATTAAATATCTTTGTAAAACATTTTTGCAATTTAATATAACATATTTACCACGCTAATTTTGCCTTTTTTTGCTTTAGCTTGAAAACAAATCCTTTGAGAAGAATTTTTCGTTGCTGCTAATGGTAATAGAAAATACAACTCGCGGCCGATTAACTAATTTCCAGAGTAGAGTCGAGTGCGGAAAACGGAGAACCGCTTGCGGTTCGATTGCTCGCTTACTTTGATGCAACATAGCGCTCGGTTGTGTTGTAAGCGACTCTACGCTCTTGATTCTTGAACGAAGCCGCAAACTGGCTAATTTCACCACTGGCTAAATTTGTAGGCCCGCGTTTAACGTTACATTACAATCATCTACACGATGCCGATTTTAATCGATTCTACCGCGTGTATAAACTTGACCGCAAATGTGGTCGGACTCAAACTGTTTAACATAGCTTAACAATTTAACAGTGCAGCAATAAACTGCTTGAGCTTAAGCAACTTGAACCGCTAATATATATAAAAGTGACGTATATAAATCTAATATTTAAACGTTATGAATTTTATTAAAATTTTAATAAGATTTTTAAGACCAAATATATTTTTACATCGACTATTAAAATTAAAAATCAAATTAAATAATGTGTAATATTTTCGAAACACGAGTCAATATGTAGCAATATGAGAATATATGAGTAATGAGGAACAATATCAGATGATCGAATTTTTTATATTTTTGAGCTCATGAGCTTCAACAAAGGACTCAAATATAAAATTATATTAATATTTTCAAAATTCTTTGTGCCCGGTTTGATTATTTTTATTCATTTTATGCATAATATCAAGATATTCACTGACACAGGGTAATTTCTTGTCATTTGCCGCAACAAGAAATATTTTTTGTTAAATGGTGTGTAACGCTTGTGAATTATGTACACATTTACATTTATGATATATCCATATACGTTTGACGCATTTGCTGGCAGGTTGGGATATTTTTAACCGCTCTTTCGCAGGGTGTGTGGCTGCTTGCAATATTTTATGCTCTGTATTCATTTCGCTTGCGCACATGATAGATTCATTTGCATGATAAATTCATCTGTTAATGGTATAACGATTTAGTTGATTTGGCTTGCGTCCATGGCAAGAAATGCGCGAGAAAAATGTGTACACTATAAGGAAGCATTTAATCTTGATAATTAGAATAATTTTATCTTCGAAAGAGAGAACACCGTGTTAGACACAAACAGAGCGCATCTCTTTTATACTTTTAGGACTGCGCCATTTCCATTTTGCTTTATTTGAAAAACAAAGTGCTTTAATTTCCATTTCTGACAGAAGGACTATAAATCTTTCACCCGTTTATTTTTGTAATGCACAAATGCGGTGATGGCCTCTACCTTTTATTTCCAAATGGTGAATCATATATCAAATAATATTTGGTTGTAGCTCGTGATACGGAACGAAATAGAAGACACAATCCGACCATTAACTCATTATGCGCATCGTACTCAGCTTGTTTCCACTAAATTGGAAAGATTTTTAAATATTTATAAGCTTTCTTCCCGGCGATTCTGCGATGCGATTCGCTTGAGCAAATTCCGGCTATGTGGGCCGAACGCATGAATTATCAAAGCGAAGTGCCGATGCCCGGCGCCATCGTCTAATGACGTTTCTCGCTATCGGAGAGACGCATAGGTGTCTAATGAAAGCTATTGACAGTCTATAATCGTCGCATAATGGGCCCATCGTCACTGGCACGTTAACAACCCCCCCGGCAAATTGAGCTCGTTAGTGCAATGCAACCACGGGCATTATGCACGTTGGCCAGCACAAAGCACACACGCGGATACACGCCGCCGCCGCGCCGACCCGCCTTGATTTCAGATCACGTACCGCGCGCCAAGTGGAACGACAACGATACGGTTTATCGACAACGTGACTACGTCGTTTCTTTCGGAGTCTATATCCGGAAAACGTATATCATAAGACCCAGCCGTGTCACACTGAACACATACATCCCCCATGATCGATACCGCAAATTAAACTCGAGATTCCAAAGTATTGGCCGGCGTTTACAGCGAATATCGATTTTCTGCCATCTGCCTTTGCCAGAAAGTCCCAATGCAAATCTCTTGTACAAGAAATAAAAATAAAATTTTTAATGGTTATCAGAAATTTTTGTGTCAAAGACCCGCATTATCAAACCACCTGCGCTGGTCCAAAATTCCTATCAGATCGCGATAACCGACGCGGATACAGGACGGATAAATTATTACAGCCACGCACCGACGTGACGGGATTTACAATGTCGCTCGCGTTTATATACTACATGAATGCCGCGTGTTCGTTAGCCCGCGAGGTGATCACGACCCATTTTTAACGCTCATCCCATCGCTGCTCTTTATGGTCTCGTTCAATATTCTAATGATTTCACACTTTTGTTAGCCCCTTTGAAACTGTGGCGAAAATCTTTTTGATAAAGCGGCAATATATCACCGAAAGTGGCCTGCAGAATATTAAGTGGTCTATGCTTGTGACATCGACTTTTGTATATGCATGTGCAATATTTGTATATTAATTGGAATATCTGTTAACTAAAGGCAGAGAGACACATGCACTAACATTTCGCTCGTGTTTATACAGATGTCGAGGAATTATTGGGCAAACCTGTGCAGGCCGAACTCTCGGCCGAGACTGGACTTGACGTGGCACTGGATGCGCTTGTTGACCTGGGAAATGGTAAAAACTATAATAAAAATATATAATAAAATTTTTTAAATAAAAAAAAATATAGGAAGCAAAGTTTGATACAATGACAAAATCGTACAATAATGTCAATTAGCGCAACTTTCCCGGTTATTTTTAATTTCTGGATATATAACTTCTATAATTAATGATAATAATTTCTAAAGGCTAGGAATAATGCATTTTGCGTCGTAATCTATTCCACGAAAGTCTATTGGATACACAACCGCAAGAAATTACGGGACTGAGATTTCGCATTTTGCGGCTGCATATATATTGATAGTCTAAAGTAGATAAACGCTCTCTTAACTTATTGCTAGATCTTGTAACGCGAGAAATTAGTGCCCTTTATTCCGACCGCTTTATCCGATATGGATATTGCCGCGAATATTCTGTACCAATATTTGTCGGAATGGCAAGGTGGCTGTGCGCTGAAATGTTTGCATATTCATAACCGCAATATCTACACAACGTATACTCGCGTCCTACGTATAATAATTTATACGTCGTATTATACGTTCCGTGTGGAAGAGCGACCACGTCGTTCACTCATTGCCTCACGAACGGATCGCGGTCACAATAAATCTGACGACTTCTGTGGTTTCGTCGAATTCTGCAGTGCACGCGATCATTCATTCATCGCGCCATTTACTCATCACTCAAGATCTCACGTTTCGATAGCGGATAGAATAAGAATCACGCGCGGCTTGATAGTCATGTTTATTCAAATTTTATTAACTTTAAATGAATAGCTTTTATTGAATAGATTTTATGAGACTTTTATAAATAGATTTTAATTATTTCGAACTTAACGCATTTCTTTACGCTAAGTTCGCTTATACTCCATGTTCGTGTATTTAATATCAACGATATTGAATATCTGAATTATCTGATACTGTCTAGTTAGTCAAGCGTATGTAATTAAGATGTCTGTGCAGCAGTACAGATGTAACATGCTACTTTTGGGACCACCAATTTACTCGACGTCACGGCTGGTGTTTAGACTGTTTCTGGTAACGTTATTCGGTCTTCAAATGTATTCACCGCCGTTAAGTGACCTTCTCGACCTGGAGTGTCACTTAGTCACGGTACTAAGTTACTAACAGTGTACTAACTAAATTAGCTGGTACTACCGCAACTACGGGCCTCTCGCTCTTGCTATCTCCTTTCGAGCAACTCCTCGCTTAATCACTACACGTGTATCATACTTACACGCTATACTTAGTGCTCTGTATCGGGTGTTCCGAAATAAACTCGTAATACGTCGATTGCTTACAAGAAAATGTTAATGAAAGTCACGCGAGAGTAAAAGTTGTTTTTCGAAATAAATTAAGTATGTCTTAATCTGCGGAAGATTTGTTTCCATCAATAAATTTTATGTACAGCTTATATCGAGCAATTAAAAAGTATAAAAGTTATGTGGTTTTAATATAGCTGGGTACCTACCTAGGAAATGTATATGAAAATCTCCGCAAGTAAAACTGAAGTAAATAACTTGAAGTAAATAACAGGCTGCCGATATTGAGCCAACATAAATGAGAAAGGCAAAATCACACACACTACCCGAACTAAAAAGTTTTAATTAGACAAAATTTCCACTGTGTGTGCGCAGGTAAAGTTCTCAGAGACTTTGCAATTTAAACTGTCGCCTGGTAATTATTATGTTTATTTCCAAATGTATTATTAGTTAGTGCCTACATACTTTTACGTGTTATAATGGAAACATATATATATAATAGCCCTCCTTCATCCATCATTTTTCTATTAACGCCGTCAGCCAACTGAGACTTTTAAGTCCACCCAATATTATTTTTATGTTCTAGACTTTCAAAAAATCCCAAAAAATTATGAGTTACTTATCAACATCTCTACTATACAATATTCAATAGGTTTTTAAGCCAAATATTAAACATAATTATTTATACAAAGCGAAATTTGAACACAATTTTGGAAAAAATGTAAATTTGTTTTAAAACACTTGGGTCTTTAAAGACCCAGATGGATGACGGAGGGATAGGTATATATGTGTCTGTTAACTATAATACTATTTTTTATTATTACGATTTCTTCAACTCTTTCTTCTGTACGCAGTATTGCGATGATATATTAATTCGTAGCACACGCCGTATACTTCGTCTGGAGATGTTGCCACAGGGCAAGACTCCAGGATCGCTTTCCTTGACGGTGTGCGTTCGTAGCGAATTAATTCAAGTAACGAAAACCTGTTACAGTGGCAAGTGCTCGGAGAGTGATATCGTTATCGTATATTTCTCATCAGGCGCAGACAAAGTCTAATACGTAAATAACGAATAGCGGCGTCTTCTAAATTGCTTCGTTATACCGCGCGTTATTACTTTCGGTTGTCGGCTAATAGTTTGATAGCTTATTCGAGTACCCAGTATGTTGTAAGTTCGTCCTAAGATTATTAAGTCTATCGATCTGAGTTATTATCAGACACGGACGAAGATAAATGTAGATAGTTATTTAATTAGAGACTTTACATCAGCGGTGTAGTAGGTTTGTATATTTCATACGATAACATCCAAAGTTTACTCCTAGTTGAGAAACAAGCATTCCGCGTTCATTAAGTGTCGATGCTAGTGGCACTCAATTCTGTAATAAATTGAGCCAGATATACACGTATAATCCAGGTGGGTTTCAATTTTCCTGTAAACTTTAGGTGATTTCTGCACCAGTTTCTAGGTGTGAGGCAAACGAAGTTAAGAACAGTGAATACAGAATATATACGTCGTTAATGGTATCGTATCGCATGTTTCAGCGACGCAAGAGTTATCTGCCAGAACCGAATCTTTACTCAGGGAGGGTGAGAGAGCTCACGAACTCGGATTGGAATTGAGTAGGGAAACGGACGAGATACGGCGGGACTTGGAAGGTGCGGTGAGAGCATGCTCTAGTCCAGATCGTTCTCTTTGTGCTGTCATTGACTCTTCGGGGATTCGCCTGGATCTACGGATAGAGCGGGTGAATAAACTTTACGATTGACGTTCGTTTGGGCTAACGCATTCCGGGGTTCGCGCGGCGGGATAAACGATTCGATTCGCGGCAACATTTTCATTATGGTTCTCCATTTTATTTATATGAAGCAATGAAAATAGTTAAATAAATACTGAGAGATAAAATGCATTTATTTAATAAACAATTAAAATTACAGCGGTTAACACCGCTTTGTATAATTTAAAAGCTATAACGATATTTATCTCTTATTATCTCTCAGAATTTTAATTAAAACTACACACACACCTCTCTCTCTCTCTCTCTCTCTCTCTCTCTCTCTCTCTCTTTCTCTCTTTCTCTCTCTCTCAACATTTACGCGTGACTAAATTAAAATTTTTTACATTTATTTCCATTCTTAATACGTCTAATTTTTCCCTCTGCTTATTTCACATTTTTTCATTATTTAATTACACATATTATACGATGTAATTGTGTGAGTTTTATAGCAACAGTAATTTTTATATTTTAGTACAGTTTTTAGTGCTATTCATCAGTTTCATTTTGCTACATACCTATTTCAAAAACTTGTAAATATTAATTTTAAAAATGGTTGTTTAAATCTACAGCTTGTAATAAAGCACCGCAGCGGAAACTTTTCGAGGGTCTCTTCATCTTTCGTTAGTCACGAAGCCTCTTTACAGTATTTTACACACCTCCTTACACGCCTCCTCGCATGTACACGCGAATACACATAAGTGATACATTTCCAGATTCAAGTGCACCCATTTTTCTCATAGTTATTAAATGAATGCAACTACGTTACACGATAATAATTAATAAAAAATGTTTTTCCCGCGCAACTTCCGCTTCTCCATCTCGGTTTGTCATCCATTCAATGTTCCGAAGTTTTTCCAAGATAGAAATTTACCTCGATAAATTCCTATTAGTGAAAAATGCACAACTTTATTTGTTTCTTAAAATTACGCTACTTTTGCATTGTTTTACAAAATTCCGTTACTTCGTGAAAAATATTAAATTTACCATTTCAGACAATTCGTTCCACCGACGATTTAATATCGATGCATTCTTTGCTCTCCGTATGAGCAACTCCCCATTGTCTTCATATCGGTAGTTTCAGAATAAACAAGTCAAATTTTAATAACAAAATAAAAAAATTTCAATTAAAAGAGATAAATTTTTTATAGCAAAAGATATTAATAAAATTCTTTATCTTCAGCTTAAAACTTACGAGCTTCAATACAGCCACTAGATCTGTAACTAAAACTCGCTTTACTTTTGAGATACCCTCTATATTTTCTATCGCAGCTACTGAGAGACGATCGTCTTCTGCGTCTACGGAGTACCAGCCGGGAAAATTTGACGGAAGCAGGACGTCAAGTTCGCGGGGAATACCTCCACGTACCGCAATACATCGCTCGGAGCACGCTGGATGCTCGCAACAGTAGGTAGAATATTCACGGTTCCATTCCCCGAATTGATATTATATCGGAAAAAAGCCACGAGATCCGCATTCTCGATAGGGAGCTTTTTTCGATACAAAACCAATTGCAGCCAAGCGTGCGTTCGGAGAATTCGCGAATGTGGACTCTGCTTTGGAAATTTAGTTGAGCGTTCAGCTATTTGACTATAAAAAGGCAGAATGTGGGAAGGAGGCAGGGGAAGGAAGAAAATGATGTGCTATATAGCGATAGAAAAGTTTCTTTGATACCATGTATTACGTATAGGTATGACGTTATGGCACACGCGACGCCACGTGGAGATCGCAACGACACTTCAGCGTAGAAACTTCGCCGAAGAGCTTGCGCTCTCGAAGAAAGCTAAATTAGTACCTTCACAGTCAGGTTTCTCTGGATGTTACGCGAGATGATGCGAATTAAGCTGGATAAATGGCTTACAGCGTTCCACTGGCAAACTAACAAATGACACAAACAATTACTGTTTCACGGCATAACTCGCATAATTTACAAACGCGAAGATATACTGAATACACATTCCAAGTTTCTCGTACTTTTTTATATTTATGTTGTTTAATTAACACTGTATAAATTTTTTCTTGATAGAAATTTAATTTATTATCTAATATTTTATGTTATTTTTATAGTGATTTACGTTTAATTACATATGATAATAATGCAAGAAAAAAAGTCTGGATTTTAATAGTTTTATAATTATAATTAATACAATATAATATTGTATTATATACAATATATTATAATATCATAATTTTATAATAATTTTGATATTATTTTAATAATTAAAACTTGAAAATTTATAATAATAATTACAATACTAAAATGTCCGTTAGCTTCTGAATAATTTCTCAGTATTTTATGAACAAACGTGTCAGCTTATTCGTGGAATAATTCCTATCGCGTGCGAATTCGAGCGGCAATCAGGAAGGAACGCAATCCACAACCGCAAATAATAGAAGAGAAAGCGAAAAAAAAGAAACGCGGGTGTATTGGAGTAACATTCGCCGCGATTAAACCGTAGCAAATGTCGATAAATTTTGTTCAGGTTGGTCGCTGTGCAGAATGCGTCCCGCCTATTTCGACTGCCTTAAAGAATGAAGTCTTACGGAGCTTCGAAGAAAATAAGTCTGATGGGTTTTGCGGCGCGAGAATTATTTCCATCGTGCAGGTGCACGAACGTATAGAAATGCATATACTTGTTTCAACATTTTGCAGCAGACTCTCGGTACTTTAAACACTAATATCAGTGCGTTTCGTATAACTTGAAAACTTTTGCAGACGGAATAACGGCGAGGAAAGCCGACTTTGATAGAAGAAAGAATGTTAAAAATAGATTTCTCATATTGTGTATGTGTGTGTGTCTTGAGGATCCGATTATAAACGTTTGGAATGCTACATACTTTAAAGCAGACAATAATCAAACTTCCGAAATCTTTTTTTTTTACCGTGTTACGTGATATTTCACAAACAATATTTCGACATAAAGTCAATATCGAAGAAGCAATGATGCAATAAAAAAGCAAAGTTCTGAAGAAAACATCTTTTTGTAGATTCATAACGCTCACGTTATCTCCACTGAGCGTTCTTCTTCGATATTCTCCCTTATCTATACCATGTATCCTTGTCTATATATCATCCAGGAACCGTGATATATTTAAGGCATATTATAACTTTGAAGGAAAGTAAACAAACCAGACTGAACCAGATCACGTTTTATCGCGAACGAAGTTGTGAAAGCACAAACTTGTTAGTTCTAGGAAAGTGCATTTTGATGTTCTGATAATTAAGATACTCTGAATCGGTGCAATCGAAAAAAATTTAATGCAAATACAACAGCGGTATGTTTATGTTTTTCTTACTTTAACAAAATTTATATTTAGGTACGTATAATTTGTTTTCACATTACAAAGACAATCCCTCGGACATTCTCTTCTTTCTCGTCTTTCAACCATCTTCAAATCTCATAAGAACATATAGCACTGCTTTTGCCAAGCTTTATAAAGAATATCTCATTTCAGATTCAAAGCTCAAGTCTTCCGAAATGTTGACAGCTTCCAAGAAATATGTAACGCATGTATTAATTCCGCGTTGTATAAAACGCGCATGAATTTCCAGCGTGAAATATCCCGAATACATATTCGTGCAATGGATTATTTCCAAATGGAGGATTATTCCAAGAATGATTTAAAAGCACAATAGCTATAATAAAAATATAAAATAAAATTTTTGGTCACTGATTGACGATATTTTATTTAAAATATATTAAAATATATTTAAATCTTGTTCTATATAGTAATCAAATAATATGATCAATATTTAAATATATGGATTTTTTTCCATAAGTTCTATATTGTATATTGCGTGTATTTGGAATTATACGTACATACAAAGATTTTATTCTGATAAAAAGAAACTTATAGAATTCGCATGAATCATCTTCTTAAAGATATTCTTAAAAGATTCCCCTCCCCCTATATTCTCCCCTGCTCTTTAGACCAAGTCGTTTAGCGCGAAAACGTCGCGTTTCTCAATAGCAGTTTTTACGCACTCTTCCTGCTCTTTTTCCACGTCTTACTGTATAAACGATATTTCGTCACGGGCCGAGGGGAATTTCGCGTCAGCGTTTCTGCCCCGGAGTGCGATGAGCACGAGACCGTGTGGCGGAAAAGGGAGAGTCGGGAGACTTTATCCTTAATAGACAAACGAAATGCGGTAAATGCTTCGAGCAAACATCTTCCGTGAACCCCGCGATCGGTGCTATATATCTTTCCCGAGACACCCGTATAAACTTTCGCGATGGGATCGGTGATTGATGCTATAAGAGAGTCACGCGTTGACGGCCTGTCGCGTCGGACAATATCACGGATCTATTCTACTTGCTGTTTTATTAGATGCCGACATGTGTGCTTTGCAAATGTATAATAAGATAGCTTGAAAAAGAATTTATAATATAAAAAATGTATACGTATTATAAATGTGTATATACATATATATATCTACGTGTATATGTGTATGTGTGATCTTATACATCAATCCGTTTTTTTACTAGTGCAGTAGAAAATTGAAAATCGAAATATTCTGTACCATTTTTAGATGAAATTCTAAAGGTGCAGAAGAAAACAGAAATGTTAAATTAAAACAGTTTAAAGGAATTTCCATGCAATTATAAAAATTGTACATGTATTTATCTTTTTCTCTTAAAACTTTAAATTCTTTTTTTTATTTGTAATTACTTTTTATTGGTCACGCAGCAGTCTGGTTTGAATGACAGCACTAAAAATTGTCAATCACAATTTATTATTTCTTTATTAAATACCTGCATGAATAAAATACGTTAATTGCATTATATATTGGATAAACGCTTATATTTGCCAGCAAATTTATATTTTAAAATATTTGCAAATAATAGCGCTGACATATAAACATGTTGTAAAAAGTCCGTGTTGTTGAATGATGGACATTGCTTTTTCGATTAATAAAGCATAAGAATGCCAAGGAAATTATTAATAAAGAAAATTGAGAAGATTCCCGAAGGAACGAGGGATGATGGATGCTACAACGCTGGAATGCCGATGAACCGAAGCGACGCGGACTTGTACTCCTGTCGACTTCTCTCAACTCGCCATCGACCAATAATACTTGTCGCCCGCCGCCATCCATCGGCAGACAGATCCGATAGAGAGGTGACGGTCGGCCATCTAATGCGAAATCCATATCACATTAATATTACTACGTAGAAAAGAAAAGTCGCAAAAAACAAATTTGTAAAGGTTCGTCCCATTGCCGAGACGATAAAGTCGAACAAGCTCAACGTCTGTCGAGCGCAGGAATTGTTACCAAGCAGTTTCTGTACGTTCGCGATGAAGACTCCGGATTATTGCGAAGAAAGTTTGCCGTTAGAGTAAATGTATTCTATGTGTTGGTACAAGATAAACGATCGAATGACTTCGATGTAGAATTCCATGTAGAATTGACTGTAAGTAAAAGTATAAGTAACGCACTTCTTTTTAAGAAGGGCAAGATATTGCAATTAGATTTTTCACGATCTGTTTTCTATTGTTTTAATGATGTTATTAGTTGATGTGAAAATTACTATAACTTGAGAAACTTTGTTCTCGAAACAGTGAAATATATAATATTATGAGAAGTATTATCGAATTATATTGAGAATCTTGTTATTTGACGAAGTAATTATGTTAATTGTTATTTCCACAGATATTACTAAGTTTATATAATTATACGTCAGAGATAAAATTAATGGAATTATACATTTGCTTTTAATATTAAGGATTATATCATCAAAATTTAACGCATTAAGACTGATTAAGATATATATATGTACCCATGTCCATTCTTTACGAAGACACTCATGATATACAGAATAGCGAAAAATTATGAAGTAACAAGTAAAAAGGTTCTATATTTCCATAGAGATTCGACGCGAGATCGATGCAGCACGTGCCAGGATTGTCGATCAAACGCGCACTGTGGAGACGAACAGTTTCGAACTTTCAAAGCAGCTGGATTCTGCGAGAAACATCACGGATTACGTTGTACCTCATGTTATCGCTTTTGAGCATATCAGATGGATCGTCGGAACGGGTATGTAAAATTTTTCAAGATTACATTGAACATTTTCCCGTTATTCACCGCGTTGGTATTTGGAAAATGATCACAGAGATCGTATGAAGCATCTCCAAGTGAGTATCAAATTTAAGAAGATAACTCAATAACACAGAGTTATACATAGGTACATTTCTCTATGTGAATTTCTTCCCCCCATTCCCGTTATATTATATATCTATATATATATATATATATTTGAATAAATTATATAATTTATAATATTTTCCAAAATCTTTGAAAAAATTTTGAATAATTCTGTTATTCTAACGACAAAAATAAAATACATTTGTATCCATCATGTTTTAAGTAGCATTCAAGATTATTTATTTGAATCTCCCTCCCCCGTCATTTATGTAATAAAATATGCAAAAAAATAAAAGTAATTATTTACACACGATAAATTAGTACTAAAAGAAACAGTAAAATATATATAACAGAACATATGTTTTAAGATTCAGAGCAAGTAGGATAGCTGATGGAATGTAATGCATGTTTTATTTATTTGTGACATGTGCAGCTAGTGCTCTATGCATTTTACCGGTTTTTTCGTTACTGATTGGAGCTTTATGCTGTCGCTGCGGATCATCCGGAAATAAAGTGCGTCCAACTCTTTTGTGGTAAGTATTATGAAACTCGTGTAAATCATAGTAGAAGCAGAAAGTTCTGTTATACTTTCAGTAGCATTTTTTTTATTATTGCAGAGTGTTATATTAGAGGTTTGGTATTTTTTATGCTTTATGCTATTAATAATCGTCGTTTATAAGTGCATAACACAAAGATTTATATGATCAATTATTTTATTTGTTGTATTGTGAAAGAAATATTAGTAGCTTTAAATTATTGAGTAACATCAACAGGTGTAATATATTGTAATATACATACTTTACTTATGCATTTTACACGTGTATATACTTATGTATATATGTATATATATAATCAATACATAATCATACCATATATAGATATACATATATGTATATCTATATTAATACAACATATACTACGTAAATATTATATGTAGATTAGTAATATTAGTAAATAATATTAGTAGTATTAGTAATATAGCAAAAATTATCGATTCTATTGTACTATAATCTTTAACACACTGTAAAATGTAATACATAAATTAATACATAAATTATTTCTATAAGATGCTGTTTAGAAAGAAAATTATAGTTAAATCATTAAAATTAATTGCTTCTCAATGTATATATATATTTATTATAAGCTTGGCGTAGTACAATTAGTTTCTCTCTTCATAATACTTAATAATACTGTTATTTATTACTTTTTTGTCTTTTCAAAAACAAGTGGTTAGAGAACAACTACAAATATTAAGATAACAGAATTTATTATCAGATGTTTTATCATATGACAGCAGATATTTATTATACACAAGGTAATATTGCAATGTAAATATAAATATTTATATTATAATAAATAATCATTTAGTGAGCTCTGACAACAGAGAACTTGATCGGAGGTAATAAATCTTATAGATATAATAAAACAGATCGCCAGATTGAGTGTGTCGATCGGATTTCAGTGGTGTGGCCACGAGCTGTTTCGTCTCGATTACACTATGGGCAGTGTTCATGGTCGCTTTGGGTATCGCCAGCCATACAGAAATGTTGATATGTCGACCGCTGTACGATCCTGACTATCGTACTATAGAAGTTTTGCTGGAAACTCGAATGTTTTTAGGAAGAAGACTAACAATTCCTCTCAAGGAGCTTTTTGAGTAAATTCCATTATCTTAAGCTAAATAAATAAAGCTTTATGATATTCAACCTCAAATAACCATAGGTTGTATTGGAAATTACGAATTGGATACTGTTACAAGAGTTATCAATTAAAAAACATACATTTGGTTTTTTAATCAATGTCGCAATCATATTTCCAATAAAATAAAATTTTTTATTGTTTGAAATATAATATTTCACGAATTTTAACGAAAACATGGCACCGTTGAGTTTAATATAAATTTATATAAAACATAGTTTAACTATAGGCTGTGCAGTCTGAGTATAAATAATATTTTTTACTTATATTTTTTATCATATTTATCCCTCAGGCTGTAACATATAGACATAGCGAATGGTTACGAATGTGTTTTATGGGTTTCAGTAGCAATATTTATTTGCAGAAAATGTCGAAACAACGAGGCAGCTTATCCCGCCTTCGGGCTGGAAAACGCGATGGAACTGGAACATTTAACTGCGCATTGGACATGGCCAGGCTTGTCTAGAGCAATATCAAATGTCAAAGTCGATTTGAAGGGTCTCCAAATATTAACGCCGAATTTACGACAACGTCTTCAGGATCTCTTGTATGCCTGTGGTTTAAACCTCACCGCGCATAGAATTATGGTACCAATTTATTTACAAATGTTTATTTGTTACATTAGATATACTTCAACTTTTTTTCTTGTGTTCTTCCAAGTGAAAACAAAGCCTTTATATTTTAAAATCAAAGCAAAAGTTTTTACTATAGACTTTAATAACTTGATTAAAGCTCGACGTTACTCAAGCTTTAAAGAATTTTTTTGAAGGAAAAATCCACTGGCATTAAAGAAAAGTAACAAATTGCGCGGCTGCATCACTTACGTAATGCTAGACGGCTACTATGATAAACGACACGGATTTCACAGCGAGTTATTTCCGTGATTATGGTTTAAAGCCACTACTAATTAAAGTATATTTAGCTGCACATAACTACGCTAATTCATCAAGTGTATAACGCACACATGTACATTTATTTTAATATCTTATAATCTTTTGTATATGCAAATTAGTCACATAATTAACATATTTTTTTACTGATGACACTTTAAGTTACAAACTTTGACAAAGAAAAATATATTTTGCGGAAAATCGACTCTTTTATTCCTCGATAATCTCAACTGCTATTTTCTATCCTCTCGTAGATTCAAGGGCCGATTCTGAGTAAAGATATAAGTACATTGTCCGACCAACTGGACAATGTATCCCGTCAGCTGCAGGATCGAAGTATTGCCAGGGAACTGCAAAGCATTGGGACAACAATGCGGGATCTGACATTGCGCCGAGTAAAACCGTTAATGAAGTTACAAGACGATTTGGTCTATCGTCTTGCTATTCTAGAGTTACAAGTGCAACCTCTTTGGCGTCAAGTCAATCAATCGATTTCACATCTGAGGACAATACAATATTACATAGATCATCAGGGAGAGAAGATTTCTCAATTGGTGAATAATGGTGTTAAAAAAACCCTTCTTTGCAGATTAAAAAAAATAGTGTCGCTAGATATTCAGAAAACACCATGGACAATTGAAATTCATTGTTTAATAATCGTTTGCAGAAAAGAAAATTGTACGTGGACCGACTATCGAATTACCTAGATCAATGGAGGATTCACGTATTATCTGAGATGACCACGGAAGTATCTAAGTGTCGACCTTTATGGAACGTTTTAGAAGGACTGAGATACTTACTATGTGCTCACATTTTAAGCCCTTTTGTACGTGTAATTAAATCAATATTAATTAAATATTAAATAATTTAAGTATATATATAAATAAGAACGAAAGAAATAAATATTTAACGTGTGATGGCATGAATAACTAATATAGCAAATAATGTTGCATTTTTAATGAAATTTCTTACACATTGTTTTTAGGACGGTTTCTGGTTTGCTACGTTTATATGCTTAATCGTCATGATAGTCAGCACACCAACGGCTCATATTTTGTCATTGGTATACAAGAAAGTCAAGAAACCGTCTCGATTTGTTATAGAAGATGCTACCCTACCGTCAACAAGAGCGTTAGTATCCCATTCTTAATTAATTAATAAATCTAAAGGATTTAAAACAAACTATAAAAATAAAAATATATCTTTCTTTAGGGCAAGTCTCAACTCATTGTCAGATGACGATAGAACGTGGCAGATGCCAGAGTAAATTGATATTAATATCTTTTTTATCTTGTATTTGGATAATTACAATATAATATTAAAAGCGTGTTATAAAATTATTAATAAAATTTATTTTATTAATAAAATTCTATTTATAACTGTAATTATATTTTAGTCCTCCGCCAATGCCACAAAACAATTGGTAACAAACGAGGACGAAGGACGAGGACCTCGCGTTGCAGGTAGACTCAGAAAGAAATTAATATAGCATCAAAATTTAATATAGCAAAAAACATCGAAGAAGCTTCAAGTATATAGATAAGTATACAAAATAAGTTTTACTTGTATCTAACTTATCGCAAGCAGATTTCTAAAAGCCAACTGCCGTTTATACATTTTTCATGAAGTCTACTTGATCTCAGAATTGTGTCATTAGTGTGTCATTAGCAAAGAATTCTTCATGCGTTTGTTTGTTAAAAAAAATAAACCTTCCAAACATATTAGTTTGCTTGTTGTCTTTTTTTTCGTTGTATTCGTACACACAGCAGTTATACGAAAGATAGTCTCACAAGATAAAAGTACAATCTCACTGCATGGACACGAACGAAGACATGCTTGCTTCGCCGACGGAATTGTTAGCAATGCAATGATACATCCCAATGTGTTTTGCATCCAGCCGAGCCAATTGCATCCAAGATGTTTGCATAAGTGGCTCTGGACCCTCGCTCGTATGTACTGTCGCCTCGTGCTCCTCTCCTATAAATAAAACTTCAAATTACTAAATTCTGTAACATGTTATGTTTATATAATTACTCAGCAACACATAACGCGTAAGTCTTAAGACAAATTTAAGTATTATTAAATGCCACTGCCATGATAAATTTTTAACCTTGTTCTCTCGACAGTCTATCAATTATTATTTAGTAGTATTTAGAACAATTTAATTTATTTGTATACTGTATTTAAATTCGCGCAGCGCAAAAAATATATTGCAAAATATTTTATTTCAATACCATTAATATTGTGTCATTTTACCTGGCAATTTTACTACTCTTCTCCCATCAGCCGAATGAAATTCCCAAAAGATATCCGGCACAGGGAAGCCTTTCGCCTCGCAATTGAGTGCGACGCGTTGACCAAGGGATGAGACAACATCTTCCAAAGTTGACAGAATCCAAGGTCTACTTTCACAAGGACCGAGGTGTTGCAACCTCAAGGAAGATGAGTTCCTGAGTTTCATCGCTTCTTCATGCAATGCGCACGGCGTCGAGTAAGTTTCGTTATTGCTACCGCACGCCGGGCTCTGTTCCATACAGACGCAGGTTGCTTCCGGAGCATCCTGCATAAAAATTAAATCTATTCGTTTTTGTTAATTACATGCATCTTTCTACTATACTATACTATCAGACGTTGTTATCGCTATTTTCTTATTGCCACTGTTTTTCCCCTGTCATCTGATATTCGGAGACAAAACAATTTTCCCATTTTACTACGGAGAAGTTAAATCGTTTGAAGTTGGTAATATGGCACTTTGTGTGCCAGCACGTTTTCGCTATATCCTGAGAATTTCTATGGAACTGGCACAAACACCACAAACAGACTTCGCGCGAATTGTCTTCGTAGATAGTTCGCTAGGAAAATAATTAGTAATCGTTTAAATAGTTCAATGTAGTTCAATGTAATTAAGTAGTTGATGTAAATGATTAAGTATTCATGCAGTTACCCGGAACGAGCTTTGAGAGACGTTCCGGCTATTTAAATACGGCTCCTACCCCTTAAGACCATATAGCGAAAAGTATTCTTATCCAGCCCGCGTCTATCATAAACGGTCTGCCTGATTGTTTGATTGCATGACGTGTGTGCGCATATATTCTCACAATGCGATCACGGCCCACGGTGCACGACAAGACAAAATTAGATGCGAAAAGGCCAGCGGGAGCGGGTCAGCGACCGTAAGTCGCCGGTGGCTGCTGCAATCTTGAAGCTACGTTAGATCTGACTGACAGCGTAGCACAGTGGGTGATATACGCGGGTCTGTGCGTTAGATATCGTTTGCGCAATGACGCGCGATTCCCATTTTTGTGTCGAACTAACCCAGAAAGCGAGAGATCTCATTACCGGGCTCATTGAGACCGAAGTAATCTAGAACGTGATCTCCTTAAATCTAATTGGGAAAGTGAATTTATCACTTACGGAGGTGATAAATATCGCCCGTGATGACTCGCTTTCTTAGCTTGGCGCAAATTCAGCGATAATGTTTTTTAGAAATCTATTACGACAGCGTGTAAATTATATACATGTAAAATTTATTGAAAAGCAAATAGATATATATATTATAATAAATAATGTTTCTGTGATAAAACAACTGTGATGGAATGTCATCGTGTTGCCTTTGTTTAAATTAACTTTTGAACTATCTATATATAGACAATTACATTAATATCCGTTTCTACCAATGCGCAGATTAACTTTGATCGCGGTTTACCTTACTTTTTATCTTTCTCTAATTCTAAGTACTAGAAAAATATGAAAAGTAAGTTAAACCGCGATTAAAGTTAATCTACATTGGTAAAAATGGACATAAGTCAGCGACTATATCACGCACATTCGTGTAAGTTGTCAAACGACTGTTTCGAGACTGTGCGAAAACAGGTCTAATCGCTACACCTGAAAAACTATGCATGACCCAAATACGTGATCAAAATATTTGTCGCGTATATGACAACATAGGTATGTAGGGAATCCTTCTTGAAAATTCGATAATTTAATAATACAAAGAGTGTTTAAATGTAATAAAGCCAATAACAAGCAACAAATTCTAGAAATTTGCCAACACAACTAAATTAAAAATTTCAGAAATGATGTAAAGTATTATACATTCATGACATGCATATTCTTCGTGATTCTCGAGTGTTAAATACTGAAATAAAATTAATTGTGTGCTTAAAGATCTCATTTAACTCTTGTAAATACGACTTACGTTTCGTACCTTTTCTTGTAAATCGGAGCGCAACTCGCATAGATAATTTATTGCGCAGTATCCGTCGTTACGGCTCTTTGGAGATAGAAGAGGGATACTCGCGTTCCAACATGGTTCGCCAAGGAGACGGGCGCACAAACCGGTCTCTGGACAGCATCCACAAGGATCAGGTACCGAGCCCAGCAAGCATTTTCCAGAATTCTCTGGACATCTATATGTATGCAATAAACGATAAAAAAATATTTTATGATGGCTACCTATAAACTTAAAAACAAGCCCTAATTATGGCTTACTTTTAAGTTTATAGGTAAAGTTATAATTTAAAAAGAAAAATGCTACTTTTCTTCCTAAATTATAACTCTACCTGTAAAGCGGAGTCTACAATGAGAATTTAAGGGGTAAAATTTAAGTTTTAAGCCTTAAGCCGTAAGAAATTGACAAATCACAGTCGAATATGAGAAGAATACTCGACTGTAATTTGTCAATTTCTTACGGTTTAAGGCTTAAAGCTTAAATTTTACGCCTTAAATTCTTATTGTAGACTCCGCTTTAAGAAAAACAATATAAATATATAATATGTAGGCGCAAAAAAATTGAAACTTTAAATAAGGTATTCTTAATGTTGAATCATTATTTCCTTTGCAAACACATACAAGTCCTCTATATTACGCTATACAGTCTTCGATTGTATCCTTTTTCTGCAACCGCGTGTACCTGTAATATCCACACTCAATACAACCCTCTGGTTGCGCTTTCTCAGTGACACTCTTATTTTCGATAGTTCCTGCGACAGCAGGAGCACCTCGTCGGAATGTTGCACAGAACACCAACACCGTCAAAAACGTGAACGGAAACGCTCTCCGGCACGTCATTTCGCCGACTGACAGAAAGCGCGAGCGTCATTCGCTATGTCACTCCCGATGTGATGGGGGAGGTTGAAGCGTTATGTATCGCGTATATAAAAAAAAAGAAAATTCTCGCAAGGGTACCGTCATACACACTTTCGCGATATTTTATTTAATAATCAATTATTTGTACCTGATAAATATATAAATCGCCGAAAAAGTATCATAAAATTACGATAAAATAAACGTAATCTGCGTTTATATTGTTAAAATTAATATTCTCTCCTGCACGGTTCGATGCATTTGTTGATATACCATTTATTTATCGTTACACATTGTTTTACATTTGATGTGTACTGCATTTTGTATTATGAGTTTCATATTTGGAACAATTAAAGCATTACAGGCTATTGATCAAGTTTATATTTCGTGCTAACTTTGATTGCAAATTTCTAGAGTTACGTACAAGTTTTCGTTTACTTATATGTGCATTTTGGTAAATTTAAATTTTTTATTTTGTTTCGTTTTATTGAAAGCTCAAGAGCATTTTATATAGTTACAAGCTCAGATATATTTCCAGCAGATTCTCTTGCGTAACAAGTAACGACGGTAAAAGGCTGAACCGGAGGACCAGGTAACGGCTACAAGGATCAGTAGAGCGAAGGATATTAGTGCCAACGGGCTTGGTACGAGAGTCGAATAGCCGATGCCACCAAGATTAGAAAATACATCGCAGCATGCACTCACGCTCTTCTTTTCATTTGTATGCGCATATGCGCTCAATGTTCTCTCCGACGTACAGCTTACACCTACTGGATGCACCACACCACGTGTCACATTGGTCCTTTGGTGACAACATAAGGCAGAGTAAACATCAGTCTCTGGCACATTACATAATTAAATTAGCAAAACAGATTTCCTGACAAGTTCCTCAAAATTTTTCAACATATATATAAGATTTATTTTTCTGTGAATCTCAAATGTGTACGTTATCAACATAACTAAAAAGTTTATAATTTTATAATGATATTTAATCTCTCCACTTTTTAATAAGCCACATAAATGTAATTTTGTTTAAAATATAAAATATAAATTATAAGATATATTAAACATTACATATGTTTAATATTCAATATTAAACATGTGTAAAGTTTATAATTTTTAATAATGTTAAAAATTATTAATTTTTAATAATGTTTATAATTTTTATAATGTTAATAATTTTTGTAAATTAAATAATACAAATTTAAATGTATTTCATGCAACAATATTAAACATTAAATATTAAACATTACACATGTTTAATATTCAATAATTATTCAATAATATTTAATGTTTAATATTGTTGCATGAAATACATTTAAATTTGTATTATTTAATTTACAAAAATTATTATTATATAGATATTAAATTATTAAAATGTTTAATATAATAATAATTTTTGTAAAATATGTTTTTTTTAAACGAGGGATCTTTGTAGAGAAAAAGAGAGCTTATTGATATCAAAAGACTAGCTCATCAATTTTTGAAATTGTCTAGATTTATTTAAAATACTTAGACTTATCAATAGTTTTTCTCTTGCAAATAAATTCTCTCAAAATTTTATTCACAACTTTCTTGTTTCTATTATCGTTGATTGCTTTAAAATGTAACAAACGCGAGCGGTAATTTCGATTTACGGAGTAACGAAACGGGTAAGTTCCTCGCTAGGCGACGTAGGTGAGGAAGATTGAACAGTCACGAATCGTAGAAGACGGCAGTTTTGAAATGCGTTCAATCGCATTACGCGATTTTCCCGAGGTAGGTAAGCTACAAGCATCTGTCGTATCTTCTCTCAAGGATCCACCATTCCTGCGTTGTCTGTCGATCCCACATGTCGGTGTGGTTGCCAGGATGCTTATTGAAACACCCGGCAACCGGGTTCAACACGTGCCTGCTGAGCATAGCGAAGAGTAACACGCTACGTCGAAGCAGCATTTTATTCGGATAAATTCTTTACCCGACTAAATGATTTCATACGACTCGATAATCTTGCCAAAACAAGATTCCCAGACACGTTTCTGCCAGTGGGCGAATATTCCTCGTGGAATGCATAATAATCGGGCTCCTAACCGTTGGATATAGTTATAGAGCGTGGGTAGATAAAGTGTACCACGAATCCTTCGACGATTTTTCGATAGTACATCCTTCAAGAGCCTCCGCTGCATTTTCATAAACGGTCTCATCGCTTTCCTCCGACACGTGCGAATCGGGATCGACAGACCTCGAAGGGTTTGTGGTCTCTGACAAATTAATAATCTTCGACCCTGAATTCTGTGTACATCCCTCGTTTAGTATTAAATTGTGATTCTTGTCGGTGTATTTGGATCCAATCTCGGATCCAGCGCAGTCTGCCGCGTAACAACAGTCACGATATTTCTTATTGTATAATTCTCGTCTGTCATAATCATTTTGTTTACTACAGCTACTCTCCGAGCTCTTGTCGCCAATGATCCCACGCCAAGACTGACCTGTACAAGGCGAAGAGGGTTGACCGCTACGCTCGGTGCAGAAGGTCAGTTTTCTGCAAGGCGTCGGAGGACGACAAGGCGAAACGGTCGAATTCGGTCGACAAGGTGGGCAGGATGGACACGGTGAGCGAAGGTCCTTGGGTGGATGGGTTCGTCGACACTTGGCGGGCGTGCACGGACCGCAGGAGGGTGGTGGCGGACACGGCTGACAACGCGGGCAGTAACACTTGGGACTCGGTGGCGGTAATCGAGGGGATGGACAGCAGATACGCGCGTTGGGACACCTGACCGTCGTTTTTGGGAATCTTCGTTCGCTGGGTGGACAGGCGCATTCCGGGCTGGACGGACACTCGCAGGAGCACTCGTGAGCAGCGCGAGCGTCCACCTGAATCGGCGGCGGGCAGTTACAGCCGCGTGGAATCGGTTGGCACAGGCAGCCGCGGCTCGCATCACACTGGCAACTGCTGCGATTCTTCAAGATGGATTTCAGGGCACAGGGATGACAGTCGGATGACGCCCGATGCGACGAAGCTTGAGGATATCTGCATTGCGAGGAGCAGCAGGGCGAAGCGGTCGACGCGCAATCCGCGTTGGGAGAGTTATAGCGGGTCGACGGTGGACGGCTACAGTTTGGCGGCGGGCAACCACCGCCCGCTTCCCGTTTCGGAGATTCGGGTGATGGCGATTTATCTGCCGGTGCCATTTCCGATTTGCTTGCACCGCCCGCTAAACGACGGTCCCCACGGCATTTCTGTCGAAGATGGAGGAAACTGACGACAGTTACAAAGCGAGGCGCGAACTTATCGCACGAAAACCGTAGCTGCCGGAATCGTCGTCTTAAAATGCTGTCCGTTTGTAAAAATTGGAACGTAACACGATGATATATCTCTTAAATCGCTCAAAGATAAATGTAACGAACGTAAATGGCCGTGTACATTAAAGTTACAGCAGTCAAGTTTATAGGTCGCATTTTTAAACGGTTAACATTTTAAACGTCCCAATTACTGTGCCATTAAGTAAGTCTGTATACAAATTAGTTTGGCCAACTTTACGAAATTTTACCGAATAATTAAGAAACTTTGAAACGCTCGCCTACTTCTAACTATACTATGCTAATTTACATAAATCGAGTACGCGAACTAACCGCGCCTGAATTAAATCCTTGCAGCCTTCCTATCAAATTTAATTAAAACGTACACGGGATGTCAGAAGCATTAACTATGCAATTGCATTGTTCATTCTGCGTTGCTTAATCTTGCTATTCCATCTCAGTTCGTCATATACCTACATCGACTACGTTTGAATTCAAATATGGATAATATTTTTTAAAATATTTTACTAAGATATATGTATTTGTTCTATATTTTTATTAGAGATGCTAAAATTAAGTATTAATGTTAAAGTCATTATTAAATTTATTATTAATATTAGAAAGAATATTTTCAAAATCAAGAATTAGGCAAGAATTGAGCAATCTTAAGCTAGAATAGCGCGGGGATTAAGTAGATCTTTTAATTGTTTTCTTTGCGCTGACATTTTACTTCTTCCCTCGCAGTAAACAGATGTAAAATTTACTACCTCAAAGGAATCTCAAGCGTTTTAAAGCGTATCTCAACAAGGAATCTACCTCGGTGTGTACCTGACAGTCCGACATAAGTAAAATGGTACCGGAACACGGGGGCGTTGGTGAAAGACACGGTCGGCACGAAGCGACAGTTCTGCTGCGAACAAAATGCAACACGGCACAAAATAAGGAAATCTAATAATTCTTTCAGCATCTCTGAAAAAGAAATAGGTACTCACTTAGCGTTCATATTCATTCGAGAATTCTTTCCGCCGTAAAGAAAAATAAAAGAAAAGAAAGCAACAGCGACGCTACAAATGGACAGCGCTGCTTTCACGAAAACAGAGATAAGCACTAGCTCCAATTTCCTCCACAAGCAGAGTTTACCCTCAATAAGTTTACCCTAAAACATTACGGATGTCGCACACGGGCAACATTTTTCTTACGCGCACCGAAAGCAGCCAGAAGCGAAGGCTATTGAATTTTACAACGTGCCTTAAGAGGTCAGAGTGTTGGAATACTTCGGAACGGAGAGTAACCGATATCGTTGTTACATTCGGAAACGAGAAAAGTGAGCAAGTGTTCTGGACTGATATAAAATATTCATTTTCATCGTCGCGTCACTCGCAGTACGATGTCGGTTTCTCCCTATACGTGTCACCCAAGATACCCCAATATTGCTCGACCATTGTTGTTTCCCTACCACGGTCGGCTGCAGCCGCGGCACTTGTACGCCTGCTGCTGGCGACCGTAGTCGCTCCATTGACGGCGTAGCTCGGCGAAGTTGTTCAACCATCGGCAATTCGGTTTAGGTGGCACGTTACTGTTCCAGATTTCCTCCTCGACACACTGACACGGCCCAGGACACGCGCCCGTCGCGGCGGTTCCGGTGGGCCGCAGACCGCTGCAAGCAACGCGATCCGGGCATCCTACGTTACTTTGGCAATCACACGAAGATATGCACGCCTCACAACCACTCTTGCCTGATGCACAATTGTTCCCTGCATCAAAATATTGCAAGCTAAAGCCATCATTCTTGGAAGATATAGATATACGTGTTAGAGATTAGATGATGTTCAAAAAAGAGAAAATAAAACTCTCTCGGTGATTTTAGAACCTCTCAGTATTCAAAGCACTTTGTTACAAAAAAGTATACATTATTACTTATTTATGAAATGAATCTCTTTGAAGAATATCTTTCACAAGCAAACTGCGCACGTTTTCGAATGATGTACATACATTCATAGGACATATGTATAATACGACATTAGAAGATATTCAAAAAGGAAGAAAACGAAACTCTCTCGATATAATTTTAGAATCCCGGTAAAAAATTTTTTATATAAAAACATGTAAAAACATATAAAAACATATATAAATATATTGTATAATTATATATGAAATATGTCCATACATGTTTTTTTCTCTTCTATATATAATCTCTGTTTGTATATATTACAGGAAAAAGAATAAAAAGAAGAATCTAAAAATGATTAAGAAGATCATTTTCGCATTGAATTTTTTTTGTAAAAAGTGAAGTTTGAGGTATAATGAGAAAAATTTACCCATACATAACCATATATAACAACTGTTACATTTATATATGATTATATATGGGCAAATTTTTCTCATTACCTTAAACTTTATTTTTTATAAAAAATGCAATGCAAAAATAATTTTTTAAATCATTTTTAGATTCTTCTTTTTATTCTTTTTTCTGTAATGTATACATATACGAACAGAGATTATAGAAGAGAAAAAAACATGTATGGACATGTATGGACATATTTGATATATAATTATATATATTTATATATTTTTATATAAAAAATTTTTTACCGGGATCTCAGTGTTCAAGCACTTTGTTGTTACAAAAAGGAATATAATACACATTTGTTTAGTTATAAAATAAATCTCTTTGAACGATATGCTTTTTAAACAAACTGCACGTTTTTGAGTGATGGTACGATGCATTAATTTCTTATTAATTAATTTTTATTAATGATCAGCTTTTATGAAACTTAAAAATCATAACTTTCGTAAAACAATTTGGTAAAATGAATAAATCAATGTCATAGAATATGGCTCTTAATAAAAACTATGTACTAATATTCCTCTTTGCTTGTACATAGTTATTAAATTCGTATATCAAATTATACGCAATTTGAGTCATTTTTTATTGTTTCTGTAGGTTACCGCTAACACACAAATTCAACTAAAACAATGTTAATTTAACTAAACCAATAAAGTTAAAATAATACTGCTTTATATTAAAATAATAAATTTCAACACACACGTGCCATATATGGTACCTAGTTAAAAATGTTATTTAACTCAAGGTATATTGGTTTAAATTTTATCTTTTAATATTTGACACTAATTAAGTAAACAATAAGTACCAAGTTTGATCAATATTAACAAAAAGTAATTAAAGATCTAACAACATATAATTATATAAACTATTATTACTTTAACTTCTTGAAAAACTGTAAAACCGCTATCATTTTAATTCCTTAATGATACACTGGCTATTTAATTTGTATACTAACCACAGCAATCGGTACTAGAACATCGTCTTTTACCATCAATTTCATCACAGCAGGACATATTGATTTTTCTTCGAGATGAAATCTAATTTTCCGAAAATGAGACCTTCGCGCAGGTATGCCATTTACGATCTGGAATAGATGATACAATCGACAGGAACATTTGCACGGTTTCGGCTTACATTTTTGAATGGTCTATCTCGTCGTTTTGGTTTATTAATTTATCGGTGACAAAGTATGCTTCGACATGTGACTGAATAAGGTGTGAAGATCAACGAAGATCGATTGCGAGAGATATGAAAGTGTCCACTTATCATGTTAATAATTCCTTTAGTTGCTATAGAAGCAAAAGCGATTCTTTAAAACACGCTACACTGCAGCACAACGTTGAATATAATTATTTATAATTATGAATCATTAATTATATATGACAAGATTAAAAGATTTCGCATACTTTTGCATAAAATTATATTACGAAGGATGTAAATATTATGTAAAAACTGAGTATAAAAAAATAATACACCTATATTATACATATATCTACTGCAATTATGAATTTATGTGTAAATCTGATATAAAACAAATATTTTTCGCAAAACACACAAATACAAAATAGCGTTAGTTAATATAATGTATTAACTAAAAATGATTAAAAATTAACATATTATATTTATTATTTTGTTTTATTCATTTATTGCGTTAGGATTAACGTTATCTGCATTATTGCAACAAGATAAGTGCATAACCCAGTATTATCGACGAAGGCGCGCAGAGTTCGGTCACTTCGACACTAGATGACGAATATGCACAATCACTGACAATCACACAGCTGAGCACTGGGAAGTGCAGGTGCAGGAGCAGTAGGGCGTCAAAACATCAAAACAACGATTGCAAGGTGGAACGACTGCTGGCATCTGGCAGAGTCGACGGTACAAAACGAAAGGGAGAGAACGTGCCAGCGATGACAATTCATAACTTGTACGTCTTCTCGAAAACCGGCACGTTGCTGTACTATGCTGAGTGGAACAGATTAAACAAGTCGGGGATAACAAAGGAGGAGGTAAACATTGTTGTTTGTGTCGATTAGAAAAACTAATCCGTTGTGTCAACAAATGTTATGACAACTGCAGGGATGACTGATCCGCACAGTCATTAGGGCTTAGCAAACCCACGGACCCGAGCTCAATACACTGCGGTCATTCATATAAACACATCTGCACATCACGTGTGCTCACTATATACACATACGCTTTTGTGGTTGAGGAAAAGTCAATATAGAAGTAGATATAACATTAAGAAATCTATATATGTACCTACTTTATTAAATTGGACAGGCTTAAGAAAGTTAAAAACTTAAAAAAAAAAAAGAGAAATCTTGTTATGACAGATAACAGTGACTTATTTGTTGTCATTGTATTAAAATTTTCTCAAAGTAAACCGATGAAAGAGAGAAATGCGTATAAGTGTAAAAAACAATATAACATGTCATTAGATAATATTAAAATTGACAGGGTAATAATAAAAGTGTATTTACAATTTAGGAGGCAAAATTAATGTATGGGATGCTGTTTTCCATAAAATCATTTGTAAGTAAAATCTCACCGTTGGATCCCAAGGAAGGGTTTCTGTATTACAAGACGAGCAAATACACGCTTCACTACTTCGAAACGCCATCGGGTCTTAAGTTTGTCTTGAATACTGATAATGCAAGTCAGAATGCCAGAGAATTGTTGCAGCAATTGTACAGAGAAGTAAGATCATGTACCTGTTTCTCCTGATGGAAACGCAGGTATAGGTACGTCTGTGTAATGGCTTATTTTTCATTTTAGGTCTACCTGGAATACGTAGTAAAGAATCCACTCTGCCAATTAAATGAGCCTATACAAAGTGAATTGTTCAAAATAAAGGTAGATGAACTATTTAAAAAATCGCCCCTATTTCTAAGTCGATCGTTGTAGGTAATAATAAAAATATAAAATTTTTATATATAACAATGAGTTGAATTTTTTTAACATTAAATTACTAATATCACCTAACGTATTGTTTGAAGTTTCGAGAGTTTGTAAACTATGTCAAAATACAAATTGGGATAATGGTATACATAAAGCTATGAGCTATGCGTTAAATTTTTATATTAATTTACAATTAAAAATTATACGTTTTTAATTATTGGCTGGCGATGAGAAGTTCTTAATTTGTTTTATTTCACACCTGACCTGAAGAATGGTGTTAATAGGGAGGAAGGGTATCCAACAGGAGCTGTGTGAAAATCTGACAAACCAAGTCGGCGCGCAGTTAATGTTGGATCGACAGGGGTGGGAGGGGATTCTTAATATTCCAGTAGGAGCTGCGTTGAAAAGTCTGACAAACCAAGTCGGCGCGCAGATAATGTATTTATTAGTTTGTTGTTGCGATAAATATTACCACATGCCTCAGTGGTCGAATTTGGACGACGCCTGCACGGAAAGCGGGAGGTTCCAGGTTCAAACCCTGGCTGAGGTAATATTTTTCGCAATAAATTCTATATTCTAGATAACATATTATTTAATATGGCCTGTTGGGTCGATTTTAAAAATTATACGTTTTTAAGTTACAATGATGGTCAATGAATTGTAAATTTTGAAGGCAATCTTGTCTCACGTCAGTTTCTTGCAGCAGTTTATTTTACTTCCCAGAGAAATATATACACTTGTTACAATGACGTGTAAAACGATAATAACAGTGCTTATTTAAAAGATATTTCTGTGCTGTACAATATTAATGACAGGCAAGTACAGGCAAATTAAATTTAGATTTATATATTATTTGTAGATGCCAGTACTCTACACATACTAAGTAATAATCCTAATTAATATTTACGGTTTTTGTATGATAAAGGTAGTGCAATAGGCATTCGGAGAGTCACAGATATTTCAGCATCTTAAGTAATATCATTACTATTATACAATATACATGTTCGTGTATATATGTCGCGTACAATGTTTCGTTTTGATAAAAAAACAAAAAAAATTCTATTGAACAATAAAAAATATGTAGCAAAATACTATCATAGATAATTAGGAAATATTGTATAATTTATATTATATATTTGCAGAAAAAATAGCATTTTGAAACTATAATTATTCACAGTCCAATATGAAATCATGATTATTTGTGCATATTAGATAATACAAATTTTTTATAAAAACATAAACACAGATAGAAATCTATATTTATCTTGTTATAAGAATTGATTATAATATATTAGTGAGATGATTAACGAAGATACTTATTTAAAATATAATATTGATTATTTTGTATTGATTTTTTAGAAAAATTAATAGATACAAATTTAAAAAAATTGGAAGTAATTTTTAGAAAATTAAGGACAAAATATTTTTAATTTTTTTAAATTAATGATCAACATTATATATTGTAAAAGTATATTTTGCTATATATACCTCTTCCATATGCTAAATGCATCAATGATTTCGAATATGTACGTCTGTGTAAATTTCGTTTAAATATAACAACTAGTACTGTTTGACGTATAGCATATAAAGAAGATGCGGCAGTTTGTTATAGTTCAAAATTCGGATTTTTCTAGGTATGCGTATATAAAATAATTTTTTTTTTTTCTTTTGTAAAACTATCGATTAATATATTTTATTATTTTTTGTTTTATAAGAGAGTAAAACTTTTAGAAAGCAGCTAATACTTTTGAACAAAATTCTTTTTATAAAATCAATATGCATACATATTTGAATTTGTTGTACAATTACAGATAAAAAGTTACAAAAGGAAATTAATTTATATAAAGCACTACCTCCATAAGTATAGTCTTTTTTAATTATTTAATATTTAATCAGGCATTGGTATCAATGGTCAATTGGTTCATATGATCTGACAAATGCAAAAATAATATATAAACCATAATTGCTATTTTGTTAAATTAATCGAATAAGTTTACGGGATAGTTTTTAAAACTTATAATAGGCTCTACATACATACATATCTAAAATATACAACATACACATACGTTATATAAATATATATATATATTTATAAATATATATACATTATATTTTTTATTTATATATTTGTATTTATATATAGTTATGTATATGTATGTACGTATTGCATACTATATTTTCCATATATGAAACTGCAATCTTTTCCATTTCAGTATAACATAATGTAAGAAAAAATACATTATTTGAAATGAAACTACTTGTCGTATTACATGTATTTTCAAGCAGCAAGGAAAAACATATTTTTGGAGAATATTTATATTCAAATATTCTTAATTGATTACACTAAACGAGAACGCGTAATACTTACAGACGTAATGAGCAGTATTCGACTTATAAAATGCAGCGATAATCCACGACGTTAACTTTCATCTTTATAATTCTTTTTCTTAGCTTGTATTGTCCACCTGTTCGTTACAAACCGGATTTCGGGAGCTGGGAAATAATCTAGATATAAGTAATATGATTATTTTGTCTGTTATAATAACGATATTCATTCATAAAATATTGGCAAAAAGAAGATTTTATGAGCTTTTCTTCATTGTTTATAACGAATTGGAGGCCAGTACGTGTACATATATATGTATATGTGTGTGTATGTATACATTCACCTGATATATGCAAATCACAGCGCAAATGCACACAATTGCGATAGTAAAACTGCTTTACCACATTTTTATTTCTTCCCGTGTAACATTTGAACTATACTGCGTGTTGCGTGTATAGGTATGTACAACTTTCACGTTTATACTTACGGATTATAGTTATGTAGTTTAATACATATATACACACTCAAAAATATGTATATACGCACATCGTAACGTTTTGAGAGACACATGCATATCATGACATCCGTAGATTCAGTCTTAATTTTCTTAGCATTGCAAGCTCTCGTCCGTACTAGTAGGGCTCTGACTCTCGTCATGTGAAGGCGTGAAGACCCGATTACCAGAAGTCTGCGACACGGTCGGTATCGGTTCTTCTATAACAGACAATCGTTTCTCGCGATCTGTAGGTATCGCTGAAGTGTGAAAAAATACGTTTCTCAAAGTGGCTACGTTGACGCGTTCCCGCGAAGTGTCGTCCACAGGACTCTCGGCGTTTAATTCACCGTTTGAACTCCTAAACAAACATATTATCACAATAATTTCGCAAGCTTTTCTTTGTAACTTAACACTTATATGCGCGATTCGTACTTTGATATCTTTTGAACCTCCATTTCTATCTCTGAATCCTTGTTTCGCTTCCGCCCTCCCGCTGAACGATTATTTACCGGGCAGCCTTCCAATTTGCCACCCACAACTCTCTCTTGATCCGCTTCGATTACGCTGACGTGATCGTCGAATCGTACTCGTTCCGAACCGCCGTCCTCCCCGCACATAGTCCAACTACTGGAATCGCTGCATTGACGGTCAAAAGTAAGCTTACGACGGATACGTTTTGCTAAACCAGGTGCCACCTCTTCTAACGAGCTCAGAGAAGTAGCTTGACCAGCAGAGTCCATGTGACCACCGTTAGCAGAGCTAGCTGCCTGTTCTCCTTCTGTGCTTCTACCACCACTGATTGAACTGCCATCCATCTATATAAATATGTAAAAGACGATGATAAAAATAATAATATTTAGAAGTTATCTTGATATTTTTTAAATCAAATATATTAATATTACTCAGTAATTAAAAAAAATATCCCATTTAATATTTAGCAGGACGGAGTAAATACCTTAAAGTTAAGAACAGATCCTGCCAAGGCTCTCGTGGAGGCCGCGCCATCGTCCAGAGCGATAGAAGCGTTTACGGATTTTTCAGAAAGGCTAGTAGCCGCGGAAGCCGTTTCGCTACATAAACTGAAACGTTGTGTAGACGTAACGTCAGCCTGGACTTCCAACCTGTGTGTGCACCGTAATCGGATATATCAGTGAACAACGCATTATCCGGTCTAGCGAACGAGAAACGAGTTAATTACCTTTGACCTCCGGGAAGCACGCTGGAGGCTATACTCCCCGCGAGACTGGTGCCAGCGAGGGCCACGTTGCTGGCGCTTTCGCGGTCATTTTCTCGGCCCAATTTCTCCAACTGACTGCCGCTACCCAGTGAAAGGGAGGCCTCCCCTATCGATGGATTGCCACCGCGGTGACTCGCGACGTCTATTGATGCCGCGTCTGTAATGTGACGGTTTTGTAATGGGGGTTTCGATCGCGATAGCCCGACCTCGATATCGAGGTATGAATAGCCGCGGCACACACGTGGGTAAGATTGATTTAATCGAGCGGAACGTGTGTGCGTGGCGCAAATGCGCTCGTATTTACCTCCGCCGTTGCGAACGCCCAGTGCTCCCATCAGCTCGTTCTCGTCGTCAAATTCAAATCGCACCCCGGTGCCGCTCGTGGAGACGCCACAGCCTCCGCTTCGGCAGAGGGATACCGGGACCACGCCGTAGACGTAGAACAGCAAAATAGGCACGCCGATACCCACAGCTAATCCTGCCAGCACTGGCGACACTAAGACCTGTGGAAGCCATAACGATAAATTAATAAAGGTCTTGAAAAAAAACTTTTATCCCTCATAACGCCTCGCTTGTCAGGACAACAAAGTGTAGCGCCGGAGATGATGTTGCTGGCGTCTTTAAGGCTCGCTTTAAATAATACACGTCCGACACCTGTTAAGTAATATAAATAGGAGCAGTCTCGCAATCAGATACACATCGAAGGTCACGACGTAGTTAAACGGAGTTATAAGAAACTCCGCTAATAAAAGTTTAATGCTCAATAGTCGCTCGGCACAGCCGAGTAAATCATATTCCCGATAAGTGAAGATAATTGATTTAAATCAATGATTTCTCCGTTGATATAATATCCTGTTTCACCTATATATCTCAAAGCGATAGCCAATCTTATCTTATCCAGAAGTAACAATATCTAACAAGAAGTAACAATCTCGTGAACCCAGAAACTTTGATTTTGATGAAACTACACACATGTAGGGGAGGGGGAGATTAAATAGACGAATTTAGAAATTTTCAGTTGTGGCCCAAGAACAATTCAAGGCCGATATTCATAGTCGGATCTGATTTCACGATCATCTTAAAATGTCTTAAGATGCTAATACGGTCATTTCATTGGCTGGATGAAATCTTAAGGCTGCCTTCGACCAGACTTAAGACGATCTTAAATATAAGATCAGACTATGAATACCGGCCTTAGAGCGCCTTCTTGCTTTTCGAGATATCAAACTTTGATTAGAACAAAACATTCATGATTAGAACACCTCTATTTAAACCTCATTTACACCTCTATAACTACATTAATAGTATTTTGAAAAAATGTTTTAATTTCTTAATGCATCAAATATTGTCTTTTATATTATTAACAAGTTGTAAGTTAACTTGGAGCGTTTCTCGAGTTCTGGATTCTATACATTTTGATTACACGTTTGTCAACGCGTACGTGCTACATTTTCATGCACGGAACCCGCTTGTTCCTCCTGTCCTGTAATCCTGAAGGGAAACATGCATGTCGTACAGGCTCATGGACGTAGCAAAGACGACGCCGATGGCGAGTCGGAGGTGCATTAGCGCGCTCCGATTTTCAGATTTCCTGCGCGAGACATCGAGAGGACGAGAAGCGGAATCGGCCGAAGACAGAAGAGACCCGCGTGCATGAGCGCGTGATACACGTGGCTTTTTCTTCAGTGTGCGTATCCCTTCCCGCCCGTCTTACGAGCAGCCCCCCACGGCCTGAACCCGGCATCTCTGGTTACGAGGAGAGGAATATTGCAATTCCCACTGGGGGAGGGGATCCGGCAGGAACAGAAGGAAGAATATTGATCGAGGGTAGGCATGCGCCCGAGCCGCGTTATCTTCCTCGTCCCACCCAGCGTCGGCAGCGGGAGCGGTGCACCAAGCCCAAGGTAGGCGACAATGGGACATGCGTCGCGTTGGTCAGTATTCTGAGGTCCACGGTCGCCGTGGCGATTAAGGGTAACGCGCGCTCGGTGCGTCTATAGATCGAGGAAGAAGATTCTGGTCAGTCGGTCGGTCGCTCGGTCGGTCGGTGCTCCAATCCAAGGGCGTGTCGATTAATAAAAAAGACAGTCGTTCCCTCCACCCACGCTCACGCTACGCTGGGGCATCGAACTATGGCCCGCTCCGAATCGGCGCAGAATCTGCAGCGGCGGCGGACGTAGCCGGGAAGAGGCAGCGGCACGTAACGAGTAGGGCTCATTCAGCGACGGTGATTTCACGGTTGCGAACACACACGGGGACGCGCACCGTTAATATCAAACGCGTGTGTGCGTGTGCGCACATTCCGCGTGTGTACGTGCGATAATTTAGACGCGTAATACCGTCCGCCGCGATAACGGTGGGGCGGCATCGTCATTCGGCGGAGCACATGCCTCGTTAACGCCGTCCGAGGCCAGGCAGTTGCGCGCCGAGCGAGCGAGAGGATCATCGGGCGAGCATCGCCGAGCGGCCGCGTCGGCGGGATACTGGCGAGGAGAGGAAAAGAAGCGGAGAGCTGCTAAGGAACGAGTCCTGAAGGAGTCATGTCCGACCTGGACGACGAGACCGACACTTCCTGCGGGGAGGAGCAAATTGTCTCGGATTGGGAGGTCCGGAAGGAGTGGCTCGAGAGCATATTGTCCAAGCACTACAGCGGGAGAGCGGTTAGTCACGTAGACGAGTGAAATAAATATTTATGTCGATGCCCGGCGTAGGGGCATCGTCCTGAATACATACGTATACTAATTGATACGCGTTAACATCTGACTCGTGCATTGAATGATATTATTTAGGTCGAAGTCGTGGAGTTTGAGGTAAAGCCCGGATGCGCGACGAGCGAGAGTGTGCTGAGCGCTATCACCAGCGTTAGGGTACGCTATTTAGTAGCATTTACGTCAAGTAAACCGACGGACAAGTGCAAAATAAATCTTATCATAAAGCAACTCCCCAAGGATCCGTTTAGCCGCTTTTTCGTTACGGAGGGCCAATTCGATCTCCGAGAGATTAAGTTTTATACGCAGGTAAGGCGATAGGTAATCGAATCAGATTTGAGATCTTTCCCTGTTTGACGAATTCTTAATACTGTGTGTTTGTACGTCAGGTAATGCCAGATTTGAAGGAATTCAATAAAAGACAGCTAGCGACGTCGGTGGAAACAATTATACTACCAGTTCCGAAGTGCTTTCATGCTCATTATAGCCCTGCAGGCGGAACTGACGACAGCCCAGTGCCGCCGGAATCGATGCTAGTACTGGACGACTTAAGCGATTATTACTACAGCGTTAAGTTCTCGGAAGGATTAACACTAAACGAAGCGATGGCAGCATTAGACGCCATCGCTCGCATACACGCCCATTCCCTGTCGATGAAGGTCGTAGACGGGCAATCTCTCTCCGAGCGTTATCCGTTTCTCTTCCAAACGGCAAAAGCAACGGATTCGTACCAGCAATTGGTGGAGCGCGGTTTACCGCAGCTGGCGCACTTCCTGGAGAGTAGACCGGGATTAGAGGCGGTCCTCGAGACTCTGCTAGTTCTACGACCCCGCACCA
Organism: Leptothorax acervorum; assembly: GCA_035220615.1. Classification (NCBI taxonomy): domain Eukaryota; kingdom Metazoa; phylum Arthropoda; class Insecta; order Hymenoptera; family Formicidae; genus Leptothorax; species Leptothorax acervorum. Next base: position 102,931 of record JASTWQ010000248.1, on the reverse strand, counting down.
AAGACATCATTTCGGCTCTTCTTGCTCCGGAGGGCCCGCTGGCGTTGATAACTCACACCGACTTCTGGAGCAATAATCTGCTTTTCCGTAAGGATAATAGCGAAACCACGTGCTATATTCTTGACTGGCAAATGGTCACTTACAGTCGGCCGACGAACGATGTTGCATTGTTATTGGTGAGTTCAGTGCCCACCGAATTACGGCGCAAGTACACTAAAACGCTTTTGAACAAGTATTGGGACAGACTGAACCGGACGTGCTCGAGTCTTGGCCTAGATATTCCCAAGGATTTAGGTTACACGAGAAATGATCTCGATAAGGACTACAGGAAATCCCAACTGCTGGCGCTTTTACTTTGCATCGGATCGGTGGACGTCGCACTCGGTGATCCCCTCACGGAGCAACGATTGATCGACGTCCTCGAAGATCTATATAACGACGGCGTACTGACGGACGAAGCCATCATCGCGACGAACGAGGCCGATTCTTAATCACCGCTGCCACGGTTAGCGTATGCACCGAAGAATTAATATTTCTGTCAGGGCTGTGACTCTAAGCGACGAGTTTCATGTGAAGCAATAGATAGCCCGTTTGTAGTTTTAAAGACACAATCTTTGTGTTCCCCCAATCCAAAGGAGGCTTAAGCCAGTAATAACATGAATGCCGGCACCGAAGAAGATAGCTGCAAAGAAGCTGAACGATTCACGTCGGAAGAATACGGATGGTGGACGTTAAAAACTTGCACTATTCGTCTATTTGCGACGAGATGCTAAGATAAGCGGGACAAAATGGATCGAGATCGATATGCTTAGACACGATAGATGTCTCAGTAATATATTAATGTAAGCTTCGAGAACCTATCGGCCATTACTCCTTAAAAGTTACAATATTTTAATGACTATTTACGCAAGACTCGCTTGCAATTTGATGAAAGTCTCAAAAAGTAAGATAAAATCAGAAGCAAATTGTTTAGGAGAAGCTACGTAATAAAATTGATTTATAAACGTAGGTTTCTCCAATGTGTGGTTTTATCAATTCGGTTTTTTGCTCAGATACAAATTGCTAATGGACTTTAATGCGCTGTGCCAAGTCGTTAAAGATCTAGGCAAGTAGTTGTGATACAATTATTAAGACGGAATCAACTAGATTCATGATTAATGATATAGGACATATATCAAAGTTATAGAGTATTTTCGAGATATACATGAAACATAAAACAATTACGTTCCATTTGCCCGAATACGTCCCGTGATAAACTTCTTCCGACAATTATTCCAGCGAACGCGCTGTTTTGTTAACGCTATATACAATTATTGTACTATCCATTTTCTCTGTATAAACTATATGGATAAAATATACTTCGATGTTATCACGAATAGTAAACAAAGTTCCTACTGCTATTGATATAGGCACACGTTTATATTCTTTTTCTTTCAGTCGTAAACAGAATTCACACGACCATTTGTCCACTTTCCTCGTGAAACGAAAAATATTAACGAACCGTTTAGAATAAATAACGCTTAATCACGAAAATTTAGATGCAACCATACTGATAAAATAATATCTAAAAATATTTAATAAACTTACTGATGCAGTGACTCCCCCTGCGATAAAGGCATTTCTCTTGTGCTTGTTGGCCTTCTCGTATCTCGTATACAATTTTTGTCCTACCCATACCGGTATACCTTAAACATAAAATATATAATATTTGTAGTAACACATTTTCCTTTTTTCTTAGTCCAGTTTTGATGCTATATCTTTTTATATTGTCGCAATATAATCCATTTAATATATTACAACCAACCTATAATCATGGCTGGAAATGCAATACCAGCGACGAGACCAATTCCAATTGGTGCTCCCACCAAAGTTCCAAGTTGCCAAAGAATCTTTTTCTTTCTGGACCACGGTTTTTTACCCCAAAAAGTGCAGCCAGAAGGACTATAAATAAAATAGAAGAACGTTTAAGTATGCTCGTTTACATATTGTATGCATTCATAACTTTATTCAAAATATAATTGGACATACCTAAGATAATGAAGATCGCTGATCTCTTTCATACAAAGCCAACAAAACTCAGCGCCGCAAACTGCACAAGTCATGTGATTGCAACTTCCATCGTCCATTTTGACGATCAGAACTTGACATCTGGGGCACGGTTTTATGTCGTCTCCTAAACACATCACGGATTATAAATATAAGTTGATATTAGTTACATAAGTAAATGTTAAATCGTAATACTTACTGTGTTGAGAATCAGTTTGACTGAAACTTAGAGAGGAGCTGCGCTCGTAATATTGAGATCGTTGCGCTCTGGCAGCATCACATGTTTGATTAGGGTGCCACCGTGCTTTACAATGATAGCAAAAGTACGAATCGCAACCTGGTCGCTCGCAACGTAATTTTGGACATGATGCGCAACCACTAGCGATTACAGCAAAACTGCAATCTGGAGCAGGACACCATCTTGCATCGGGCTCTACGGCAAGCACTCTTCGAACCATAAAATCTTCGTACTTCTCTAGCTGCGTTTGGTCATTCAGAATCATCCGAATATCTATATGTGCAAAAATATAACACAGAAGATTGTGAGCAACAGTAACTCGAAAATCTTATGATAATGAGCAAGATATATAACGTTAGAACACTGTAATTGATTTATATACTTGTAATGTACTCACCATTTGGATGTAATGGTTCTGAACACTCAGGGCAAGCGATATTAACTCTGGATTCAGAGATTTCTACTTTCAAATATTGTTGGAAACAATCGTAGCAACTGCGATGATGGCAAGACTGAATAATAGGAAAGAATTCTACTGGCAGTTCGGCCAAACATAATGGACATTCCATTAATCCATTCTCATTACTCTGAAATATAACAAACGTAAACAAGATTTAACAATGACGGCTTATCGATAAGAAAATTCCGTGGTTTTTACTCAGCCTTTATTCAATGTCAATGTTATCTCTCTTTATTAATACCTTTCCCGCAGAAGAAAGCACGGAGCCTTTGCTGGAAGCGCGCTGTAGATCTATGTTGTGAAATTGGAAATGGCTCGAACCGTTGCTTACTCTGGCCTCTCCTTTCTCAACATCCGTCGCTCTGCCGCTTGCTTGATCTTTAGCTGTAAAAATATTTTCTAACTTGAAAAATTATGCTCGTTTTCAAGTATTATACTTATATATTGCATCTTAATAGAAAATTTAGAAGTTACCTTTTGTATTCCTATTACTTGAACTAGGCGTTCTTGCAATGCGACGGCCAATAAGCGGACTGGAATACAATAATCTTCGCAGGGAAAATCGGGGAAATAATCTCCGAGGACGAGGTGGTGCACCGTTGCAGCCACCCACGCCATTTTCGCTTTCTTTGAACATTCTGAGAGAAGTATTGAGAAACGTTGCGCGTTGCTAAAGAATCATACTCCGCCTCGTAATATTCAGAATAACACGTTCTGCAATCAAAACAAATAATTGTAATTAATTAGGATACCTTAAAATCTTTGCATAAAAAGCGAATAATTGCAAATTTTTAGAATACCTTAAAATTTTAATTAATGTGCGAGTTATTAATAAAATCTTTATCGAGGCGTTATATATTATATTAACTTAAAAAAAATGGTACTTTTGATCAAATTACTTTGCATGCGGATTATTTATACAGTCCTCGATAAATGTGCACATCTGTTCAAACAAAACCTTATTGAGCTATTATTACACCGATTATAATATGTTGTTTCGCTTTTTATGTGGATTACATAAATACAGTGACGCAATAAGTAACGCACGGAATATCGGGACTTTTTAATCATATAACATGAATAAACCAACAAACTTGGGATTGTGTGCGTGACCGAAGCAATAACAGATCTCGCTTATTCATTGCCGTTGTCTCTCACTCAAGTGATTCACTGCAGAGATAATTGAGAACCTAATGAAAGTAATGAATATCACGTCTCCATCGAGAGACGTCGCAGATCAAGTCGCAGACAGATTCATACTCAGGCCGCGTTATACTTAGGTGAATTACAAAAATAAAATTTTCAACGTTCGAGTACAATAAACCAAGCGTATACATGAATAAATCATTCAAATTATCGCTCTCCAAAATACCTTTGTCGAGACGGGAATTTCAAAGGATAACATATATTCGTAATATTTTTAAAAGAAATTACGTATTTAATACAAAAGTATGCACAGTTGGAAATGTTTTTGAAATTCCCCGAAGACCAGATGCTCCGACAAGTTAAAGTTAACGAAAGCGCCGTCATACCTTTGAAAGAATGACCGAGTCTTTTTTTACTCCCGCTGCGATACCGTACGATATGTGCTGTGCGCTCTCGGTCATCCGGTATTTTTAAATTTTCGAGTTTTTGTCAAAATGACCGCCGCTTTCTCCGGGAATGGAATGACACAAGTCGAATCGCATGAGCGCGATGGTCATCGTGCGATTTCACCGTGTCTATGGGACGCATAAATTATCGGCGTGTTGCAACACACTTAAAAGTCATGCAATATGCACGAAATTTCGACACGCTCGATTTGCGAAGGCGAGATCGTATCTCTCTCTCTCTCTCTTTCGCTCTCTGCATAAGATACGCATATTTTGTAAGATTGCATTACCCGTTATCTTTTAAACTGACCCTGCTGATACAAAATGCATTGTCTTGCGCTAAGCACGAATTGTTTTCCTCTACCGTCTTACGTTACATGATATTGAATGACGCTTGGCAGTAGAATCGAATGATCGTTAAAAGCAAGGTCTGCTTGAGAATATTGTTGGAAAGCGAGACTCTATTATTCATTTATTGTGCATTTAATTTGATTTATCAAAATCTTTTAAACTGCAATATTAAATAAACAAAATTAAGCTCTTAATTAGAATAAAACACAAAAGTGAATTAAATGATCGTTAAAAGGAAGGTCTGCTTGAGAATATTGTTGAAAAACGAGACTCTATTATTCATATTTATTGTGCACTTATAATTTAATTTATCAAAATCTCTTAAACTGTAACATTAAATAACTTAATTAGAATACAACCCAAAAGTGATATAAAATAAATATATTAATTATATAAAAAATGCAAATAGAAATATCAAATATAGATAAGATCTCACGAAAAGGGAAAGTTGTCTCCAACGACGACGATGACGTCATCCTTGCATTTTCCTACTTCCAATATACGAGTCGAGAGAGACGGGTCACAAAATTAAGCCAGTTTTATACATCGTATTTCTACGGCGAAATCGTTCAAGACCAATCCCCGCTGGATCAATAAAATCAAAGGCTAATTCGGGGCAATTCGCTGCTCGGCGATTTGTTTGGTAAGTAATCAGAATTAACAGCCGCACACCGTCGCGTCGGGTCGAAATTAGGCACGACGCAGCTCGCGTCTTCGTCTAATCGTCTCGACGCGGACGGTTTAAACGTGGCATCGTCCATCGCGGACGTCTCGGGATCTCGCGGATGTCGATGACTCGGAGATGTCGGGCGATCGTCACGTACTACGTCGCGCGTACGTGATCGCGCGAACGTGCGTGACTGCGTGCGCGCGGCGTAAGAATTAAAGAAAAGTGACCAGGACTCGCACCTTGCACCTTCGACGATTCAGGACGGTTCTGTTTACTCGTGGACGCGCGTCACGGTCGTCAACGTGCGTCAACGAGCGCCACGGGGCGACGGAGTACGGACGATACGCACTTGTCCATTTTTTCTTTTCACCTCCGCGGGAGAGACGCTCGAGATCCTCGAGATAAGGCGCGGCCGAGGAAAACCTCCGCGTTTCATCACGGCGTCGCGAACGCGCCTCATGCGCCGATGACTGGGCACTCGCTGATGCGAAGGTGCCGAGACGATCGCGAGACTCTCGGGTCGCCCTCGCGACGGGCCGTTGCCGAGAAAAACGTACCTCCGTCTAACGTAGGCCGGTCGATCGCCGAGATCGATAAGCACGGGCTCGTCGCGGGCCACCGGGTCGCGCGAGACTGGTCGAATATCCGTGCAATTTGTTGGTTAAGGATGTTCACTTTGACACAACAGCTGACTGCTCCTATTACGACGGTATTACGGGAAAGGAGTCTGCGTCGTCTGCGAGGTAGATCCGCGACGGGCCGCGGGCGACTGGCAGACGCGTCAGTGGCGCCGCCTGGCGGCGGTGATCGAGCGGTTACGCGCGAGCGACCCGCGAGAATTTAAAACTGCGACGGACAGTGCAGGCGAATCAATTAACGCGCTGTATGTAATAGAGTCTTGAAACAATCAGGTAGTACAGGTACCATCTGTCGTCGAATATCTATAATTAATAATTAGGCATAATTGCTATAATAACTCCAATTCGATAACAAAGACGATTTTGGTAATGACGATAACAGTCTGAACGATTGCGTATAAGTAAAGATAATCTGAAATTCTCGGGTACGCGCAACTCGTCGCATCGCGTATATAGAGCCACGGGACGGTCTCGCTCCGCGCGTACTTGGCGCTAGACACTACCGTGTCTCTTGATTAGTTATATCGCATGCAGTAAACCGGTCTAATGTAATTTGCATCTTGTTTTCTTCACAGGTAAAAAATAATTATCGTCATAATTCTCGGAATCCTTTAAGATTGTGCATCTCAGTTCACACAATATGCAATTACGTGCGTAACAAATAAATTATAGTTTTGTTTTGGTCGGAAAATAATAATCACGTATAACTGGTATCGATATGAAAGCTGACTGACGTACCAATTAGTCGCATATTTAATTAACATTTACGTTTACGCGATTGTATACACAAAATTTTGCGCTTTACGTAAATATTGATACCACGACAGGTTTGCAAATTCCCGCTATGTCATATCTGCGTGCATTTCTAGAATTACGTAATATTCTGTGAAGTGCATTTATAGCAAGTATATTGCTATGCAATATTTTAATTTCTCGATTTACGTCATCAATCGATAATAATACCTAATATACATATATGATAATAAGCGGGAAATTATAAACTCTAGAGATAAGTATACATACAGGGTGGACAAAATAAAGCGTAACGAATTTTTATCTCCAAAAACATTGTTTGTAGAGAAAAATGTTTCATACAAAAGTTGTATGGTTTCAAGGGGGACATAAGATGGTGGCAATGATTTGACCTTGGATGGTCGTTTGAAGCTCACGTGAACGTCACCTTTAATTTCTTACATAAAGATACTACAATATTTTTTAGTTAAAACCCCATTTATTTAAACCCCAACTTAAGTTTCAAATGGGACCCCCCATATTGCACTATATCGTTTGAAAGGACATAAAATAAGAAAAATTTTGGGGCAAGTTAGAGGTCGATACGTTGATCCGTTTGGCAGTTATTTAGGGTAAAAGTTCGAAAAAGCTAATTTTTGACTCTAAATAACTGCCGAAAGAGTCAACGTATCGACCTCTGGTTAGTGCTAACATTTTTCTTATTTTATGCCCTTTCAAACGATATACTACAATATAGAGGGTTCCATGTAAGAAATTAAAGGTGACGTTCACGTGAGCTTCAAACGACCAACCAAGGTCAAATCATTGCCACCATCTTATGTCCCCCTTGAAACCATACAACTTTTGTATGAAACATTTTTCTCTACAAGCAATATTTTTGGAGATAAAAATTCGTTACGCTTTATTTTGTCCACCCTGTATAAGCAGACAGTATACATAATAAATTAATACTGATTTAACACAAACATAGTAAACTCTTATTTAATTGTAACAATATATAAATAGTTTAACAAAATGTTATTTATCTACAGTAGGTTTTATATAAATTGCTTTAAATATTTATATAATTCGTATTATTTGTGCATATAAACACATTAGAATTGAACCGTCTATTTATTCTTAGCATCCTTGCCTATTGCATCAGTCACAGAAGAAAACCCGTTGGTTTCAAGTATCTCACATAATTCCCTTTTGATCTTGCCAACTATTGGTGGCCCGTTGTATATATACGAGGTATAAAGTTGCACCAGCGAAGCACCGGCTCTTATTTTGACATAAACATCCGCCCCAGAGAAAACACCGCCTACGCCAATAATTGGAATGCTGCCACGCGTTCGTCTATACATGTCGGATATCATAGCTGTAGAAATGTCTGTAAGAGGTGCACCACTGAGACCTCCGCTCTCTTCCTTGTTCGGATTAGTCAAGTTTGGTCGCGTAATCGTGGTATTACACAAGATTAAACCGTCGACTCTAGATTTCTTATTTAAAACTACATTAGCCACATCTTGTCGCTCAGAATCCGATAAATCTGGAGCCAATTTTAAAAGCAACGGTTGTTTGCTATCCGCCAATTCCCTCGCTGTATTTATCCTAGTCAGTAACTCTTCCAGATTGTTCTTGCTTTGCAAGGATCTTAAACCCGGAGTATTAGGACTAGATACATTGATTACAAAATAATCCGCTACATCCATGAATCTTTTTATGCCATCAATGTAATCCCGAGTTGCGTCTTCTGTCTCTTTGTTCTTTCCTAAATTCACCCCAAGAATACCATTGAAATTTTTGTTCTCCTTCAATCTCTTGAGGCGTTCCCATACGACATCGTGACCATCGCTGTTAAATCCGTATCTATTTACAACTGCATTATCTTCCGGCAATCTAAAGACTCTGGGCTTTGGATTGCCAGATTGAGGTTTAGGCGTCACGGAACCTGCAAGAAAGCGATATAAGTATAATTATCTTGTTACATCTAAAAATCTAAAATGTTACATCTAATAATCTAAGGCCAGTATTCATAGTCAGATCTTATATTTAAGAACAATCTTAAGATGTTATGTATTAGTCTTAAAACATTACTTAAGACGGTCTTGAAATAAGATTCGACTATGAATACAGGCCTAAAAATCTATTGGTCTATACCCTCGCAGTGAATTTTACCTATCTCTACAAAACTGAAACCAATATTGTGCAATCCTTCTACTGCCTCTCCTTGTTTATCGAATCCCGCAGCCATGCCAATCGGATTTTTAAACTGCAAGCCCAACACGGTTGTTCGGAGCAAGCTAGGATCTTCCAGTTTTTGCTTCGGCACAAGACCATATTTCAGAGCTTTCACCGCGAGTTTGTGGGCGGTTTCCGGGTCTATCAGTTGCACCAGAGGTACAGCGACGTCACTGTAAAATCTTTCGTTGCCCTGATAGAGAGAAATGCCGCCAAACAGAGCGACAGCGCTACTCGTCACGGTGAACAACGATTTCAGCTTTGCCTTATTGCTTAATCTCTGAGCCATTCCAATTGCGATGCTTATTCGAATTTATATGAGCTATTCCGTGCTATCGACACATATGCAAATACAAACTTCAACCTCATCAAAAAAGACGGAGCTTACGTGTTCGGAAAAGATAGGTTAAGTTAAACGAGATAATATCTATTTATTAGTTATAGATCGCAATCGCGCACTAACATACGCATAATTTCGTAAACGTAATCATAGCCATTTTTTAAATAATTATTATAAGATCACTACCGAAATATTCCGAATACAGATAAAAACAAATATGTGAATACCACGGAACGATCAAGCAATTTATAGATTTATTTATTTTGAAGCGCCAGCGCCTCTTATGTCCACAAAATATGGACATTGAACTACGTAACCAATATTTATGAATCCCGTAGGTAATGTAACGATTTTGTGGTTCTCTTCCGTGTTATGTTCAGGATTTTTTGGTTTTCTTCCGAAAAGATCAACCAAAAACTTGTAAACATAGCATGGAAGAGAAAACCACCAAATCGTGGATAATAGCGTGTCCGCGTTACGCTCATATATAATTAATTTTCGTGTTATTATACATATATAATATGTTGTGGCCGCCCTCTCTCTATATTATTGGTTTCTCTATATTATTGTAGCTTAGGAATTATTGTTTTAAATAAAGATACGTATAGATAAGAATTATAATATAGATTTAATGAAACTTGGATATAATAATAATATCAGTGATAATTGGCAAAATCAATTTATACAGTTTCCCTGTTTTAATAAGAAAAATTTGAAAGTAAATCTACTATTATACCTACAGTTATCATATTTCGCGGTAATTTGCCGATTAATTGATCCGCGCGACTAATCATTGATCGTTAGTTGATCGAATCGATATAGCTATATGCGTTTTTCGAAACTGTTTTTCGGAGCGACTTAATCGTTTAGAGGAATTAAAATAATATAAGGAATGCGAGATGATGGTGACGGAAAATCTAAATTATTATTTTGTATTTTTGAACAGTCAATCGGATCATTTCGTAATCAGGCGCCAATTTGACTCGCGTCACGTGTCGCACGGCGCGGCGTCACAGGGAAGCTGGCGCGCCGCGCGTCGCGCGCCGCGCGCACGTCGTACGTCACTCTGGAATCTCTCGTCGCCACGAACGGAACGTCGCGGTCCGCGGATGCCTACAGGACAGGTCTACTTGTCGCGGCATGTTTAATCGGTAAGCGCAATTATATATACTTCATACTCAATCGTATCTTCAGTATTTAAGACTTGCACGACGTAGATTCGACGCGCGGTACATATCGCTTTAAACGAGATGCGTCCGATCGAAAGCTGTCGCGGCTGTCGCGCGCCGCGCGGTATCACCGGTCACAGTAAAGTGCGCGCGGCCGGTGCGGCGTCACTCTCGAATCTCTCGTCGCCGCAAACGGAACGTCGCGGATACAGAGGACGGGTCTATTTATCGTGGCAGGTTTAATCGGTAAGCGCAATAATTACGAGCTCCGTACTCAAAACCCAGTGAAAACAATGTCTCAAAAACGCAATGTCTTAAAGACGTCTTATGTCCCGATTTGAGACATTAAGTGTTCACTGGAAATCGCGTCTATAGTATTTGAGACTTGCGCGACATATAGGCCGGTATTCATATATCAGTCGGATCTTATATTTAAGATGTCTTAAGTATGGTCAAAGGCAGTCTTAAGATTCCATTCAGCCAGTGAAATGACCGTATTAGCGTCTTAAAATATTACTTAAGACGGTCTTGAAATAAGATCTGACTATAAATACCGCCCATAGATTCAACGCGCGGTACATTGCTGACTTTTTAAAATGAATTTATTTCGCGAAATGCGTTTAAACGAGATCTGTCGCGCGAGCAGTCGAGAGAGCGACATTCGTATTTTTCGGGTATCGTGTTCTGCGAGCGTTTATTCTTAACTTAACTCGTACGTTCCATCCATCTATAATAGTGAATTATATGTTCTAGCGAGTGGGTGAGTGCCATGAAAGAATGGCTACGGAGGCATCACGAGCTAGGAGAAGGAGGAGGATGCTCAGGAAGGCGTCAGCGAAGCAACCGCAAGGTGAGCAATTTGTAATTTATTTTATATTTATACTTATGGGCTTACCGGTATGAGAAATGCGTAATAATATAGAGTTGTACAACACATTGATCTATATCATTGATTTGTAAAATGTAAATATAAATTAATGTTTGAAATAATATTTTAAATTTCAATATATTTAAAAGAAATTATTACATGCATCACTTTTACTCTTTTCATAAACTCTTAATCTTTTGTAGTTTTTTAGCCTTTTAATTAAATGTTTAATAAAAAAATGATGTAATAACTCTGCACGAAATCTTTTCATATAAAAACTATAAAAAATTTGATAAATAGAATATCTAATTCTTTATAATTTAAATAATTATAACTTTTTAAACGTTGTAAAATATTACGTGATGTATACTGAATTTTATAAATATTTTATTAAATATTTTAAGGCTCTCAAATGTAAAAAATATGTATTTTATATGCTATAATGTTATACCTACGTAATATTACTGTAATTGATGCGTGGAATACCTACTCATTACCTCGCTCATTACAGTGTCGATAATTGCCGGAAATAATAAACAGTATTTTTTTTTTGCATTTATTAATATATAAAAATTCAAATTTGCAACGATAATAGATACAGTATAGTAAAATATTCACAAACTTTTTGATATCTAAGTGCACACGTTTATTCCTTGATTATCAATATATTTGAAAAGTACCTATATTAACGAGTAATATTTTATACATATTTATTAATATTAATCTTATGTCATATTTATTAATATTAATCATAAACGCGATTACAAGTAATCACTAGAATAGGTACAATGGTCGCGAGGCATTGCCATACTTTGTACGATATTCTCGATATTAATATATAATCACATGCGCGCGACACGTACTTAATTATATTGCGATACATAGGTACCTATCCTCTGCTTTCTTATATTTAAATTTCTTAATTTTTCTTATATTCTTTTTTATGTGTAGCATATGCGCGTTAAAAAATCTTTGCATATTATTTTATAAGTTTATGCAATAATAGATACATTTAATCCTAGAAGGAGACCAAACCTACAAGTCTTAAAGCCCATTAAAAAAAATTTAAAAATCTATTAAAAGAAATTATTTATATACAATATTAACAATTATTTTGTTTCCCTGTAATAATAATTATAGAAAGAAGTACTTTGTGTAAAATTTTATAGAAGTTTAGTTGTGAAGATCTCTTTTGGAAAATGTGTAATTATTTGAATTAGTGGCTATAAATGGAATAATGAATAAAATTTTTTATGCGCGTAACAATTATTTAATCGAATTATTTATACCTATGTTTCATAAAATATCTGCGGAAGAAGCATCGTCGCATTGAATCTTACTCCCGCGGTTATTTCTACCTCTGTTAAGCTGGACCCCCCACCATCGCAAATCAAGTTCGCACCCGGTCAAAAATTTAGTGCTTTTTAGGTGCTAATTAAGTGTCCTAGTCCGAATTTAGATGCTCAAGCCGTTTAGCAGGAAATCGCAAAAAAAAGGGGGTCCAGCTTGCCATTAAGCTGGACCCCCCCATACCAGAAAAAAATATATTGAGTGAAGACAAGTACACTATAATTAGGTGCCAATTAAGTGTTCCAAAATAACGTCAAAAAACCTTAAAACATTGATAAAATATAACATTATTTTAAAAATATCACTATGTACTGAACACAGCACCGTCGCATCCAACGCCAACACTTAAAAAATTTGTTGCATGAATATATTTGGTACTAAAATAATCCAGAAAACACATATTATCAAAATATTCCAAGATCTGAGTTTATTGCAAACAGTAAAACAATTACGATAATTAACTTAAACCAGTCGTTGGGGCGCCGCGCTCTAAAGTTCATTACACGATCGTTAAGGAATTAGGTACTCTCATGACAATGGTATTAAAATAATCCTGAGACATTGTACTTTGAAAAAATACAATGATCAGATTTTAGTGCTAACTGCATCGCGTTGGAATTAATTAGTTTATTCAGAAAGCGCGCGCGGCGCGCTCTAAAGTTTGTTATCTTGGTCGTCAAGGATTAGGTGCTCTAATGATTATAATTTTAAAATAATCCTGAGACATCGTACTTTGAAAAAATACAATAATCAGAATTTAGTGCTAACTGTATCGCGTTGGAATTAATTAGTTTATCCAGAAAGCGCGCGCGGCGCGCTCTAAAGTTCGTTATCCGGTTGTCAAGGAATTAGGCTCTCCAATGATTATAATTTTAAAATAATCCTTAGACATCGTAATTTGAAAAAATATAATAATCAGAATTCAGTGCTAACTGCATCGCGTTGGAATTAATTATTTTATACAGAGAGCGCGCGCGCAGCACACTAAGCATCGTCACTTGGTCGTCAAGGACTTAGGTGCTCCAATGATTATAATTTTAAAATAATCCTCAGACATCGTACTTTGAAAAAATACAATAATCAGAATTTAGTGCTAACTCCATCGCGTTGAAATTAATTAGTTTATCCGGAGAGCGCGCGCGCCGCGCTCTAAAGTTCGTTACACGATCGTCAAGGAATTAGGTACTCTCATGACAATGGTATTAGAATAATCCTGAGACATTGTACTTTGAAAAAATACAATAATCAGATTTTAGTGCTAACTGCATTGCGTTGAAATTAATTAGTTTATCCGGAGAGCCGCGCTCTAAAGTTTGTTATCCGGTCGTCAAGGAATTAGGTGCTTGAATGATTATAATTTTAAAATAATCCTGAGACATCGTACTTTGAAAAAATACAATAATCAGAATTTGGTGCTAACTGCATCGCGTTGGAATTAATTAGTTTATCCAGAAAGCGCGCGCGGCGCGCTCTAAAGTTCGTTATCCGGTCGTCAAGGAATTAGGTGCTCCAATGATTATAATTTTAAAATAATCCTCAGACATCGTACTTTGAAAAAATACAATAATCAGAATTTAGTGCTAACTGCATAGCGTTGGAATTATTTTAATACCATTGTCATGAGAGTACCTAATTCCTTGACGATCGTGTAATGAACTTTAGAGCGCGGCGCCCCAACGGCTGGTTTAAGTTAATTATCGTAATTGTTTTACTGTTTGCAACAAACTCAGATCTTGGAATATTTTGATAATATGTGTTTTCTGGATTATTTTAGTACCAAATATATTCATGCAACAAATTTTTTAAGTGTTGGCGTTGGATGCAACGGTGCTGTGTTCAGTACATAGTGATATTTTTAAAATAATGTTATATTTTATCAATGTTTTAAGGTTTTTTGATGTTATTTTGGAGCACTTAATTGGCAGCTAATAATAGTGTACTTGTCTTCACTCAATATATTTTTTTCTGGTATGGGGGGGGGGGGGTCCAGCTTTGGCAAGCTGGACCCCCCTTTTTTTTGCGATTTTCTGCTAAACGGCTTGAGCACCTAAATTCGGACTAGGGCACTTAATTAGCACCTAAAAAGCACTAAATTTTTGACCAGGTGCAAACTTGATTTGCGATGGTGGGGGGTCCAGCTTAATAGAGGTGTTATTTCTTGTAGTTCAGTCGCGTATTATGTCGCGTTTGCGGCGTTCGTCGCGTCTTAATTTAGTTTCAATTTACGCCGGGAGTGCCGTGCAAAGTTTTGCGCGATAGTAATTGCCCGCGATTTCGCGAGTGTTGTGCCAAGTGTCTACGACCCTGACAGCCCAAAAGCCTAAGAGGAGGAGGAGGCCTAGGAGAGGCACCAGGCACCGGCGGAGTAACATACGGTAATATAATTTATTTATACATACAGGATGGCCCACCGAAAACGAAACAAGCTTAGGTTAAATGCCAAACTAAGGT
Source organism: Leptothorax acervorum (assembly GCA_035220615.1). Lineage (NCBI taxonomy): Eukaryota > Metazoa > Arthropoda > Insecta > Hymenoptera > Formicidae > Leptothorax > Leptothorax acervorum. The sequence continues at coordinate 87,782 of JASTWQ010000248.1, read as the reverse complement.
CATATGCTAAAATAGCTAAAAGACGTTTGTTTCGTCATGGGGATGAATCCCAAAGGGATGGCCCTCAAAGAAAAGAGGACCCCCGATTAAAGTTGGCGGGGGTGGTGGAGGGCCTCTACAGGTTGATCCATTTTCATCGGACGGAATTGTTCATAATTTTTAATGCAAAATAAATTATATAAAAAAATAAGTAATAATAAAAAAATAAAAAATAAAGCATTTTCAAAGAAAAGACGGCTGTTGATTTGAATCGGCGGGCGTGGTGGGGGGCCTCTACAGGTTGGCTGTCCATTAGTAATAATAAGCTTTATGGCCATTCTTCTCAAATGGTTATGTCTCAAAATCAGTATGTTAAAATATTTCTAGACCTTCAGATTTGTATAACATCAAAATTGATAAATTTTACCTTTAGGATTTTTGATTAACCGCGGTACACTTATAGATGAATGCATATGAAGAAACACAAAATCGTTACCTTTAAATATTATGATAAAAATATGTCCTTTCATCTCTCTTCTTGTTCTTTTAGCAGTTTACTTTTTGATAAATAATACAATTTATGTATTCTTGCATTAAATCTATTCGTCATTTATTTAGAATTGTCAAATCTACCAAAAGCACATTTCACAAAGCGTCTGTTACAGATTTTCTCAACAGAGAATGTTTTCAAAAATACACATAATAAAATGTGCTAGCAGAATATGATAACAGATTGACTACAAAAACAGCTAGAGTAGCTAGTATTTGCGGTAATATTTATTAATTTAAATAATACATTTTATTTATATAGTTACGAAATGACTAAGTCTGTTCGATTTCTGCAAGCAATTTGCTGTCGGACTATAATGACAAATTCTATTGGTAGAACATGAGTTTAATGCAGACGCAGTTGATGTCAATCTGTTGTAATAATTTTGTTTCAATCGTTGGCGAGTTGCTATAGCATATTGCTAATATTTTGCTGGACTGTTATCGAATTGTATATGCAACGATGGCATTTACATAATCGTGAGTCGCGATGTTGCAAAACTTCTTATAATGGTGTGTTAGAGTGATGTACAATATGTTTACAGATGTAATAAAAAACTTATTGTTAGTTTTATTTATTTCATAATTTCATTCAAATAAATATCCTGCATCATGGTGAGATATGCAATAACTTTACAAAATAATATTACCTACATGTGTATGGTGTTATCTTCTCCAAGCTTTCCTTTCAACGGATAACTGGCGCCTTACGTATCCACCATCACCCGTAGAACAGACAAGTACGAAAGCGAGCTTTTTAATATGGTCATATAAGTCTTAATATTTACGGCAAAAAATCTACCAGCTAATAGCTGAACAGGTTGCTGCGACCGCATGATGACGAACAAAAGATTCTTCATCAATTTCGGTGGCAAATTGTACCAATTGCAGCTGTAGATCGAATGCGCAACTTCTTCCATTTGACACTTCAAGTAATCGCCAACAAAACTATAGAAAAACAATTGTAATAGAAAAGCGCTCAACACCGTTGTGGTTTTAGTTGCCATGACTGCGTCATGTGCTTTCAATGCTATAATAAGTTGGAAACCTGAAATCACACAATTACACTGTATGCATAAGTTAATTCTATGGCGTTACCTGCACAAGATTTTGACAGTTTTATTACACAATTTTATTATATTATTAAGAAAATACCCGGAATAAAATTCGAAAATATGCTGTGAACATTTGATAAAATTATACTTCGTAATTTTTATTTGCTTTTCTATTACTCGACAAATTTATTATTCTAACGGTATAATCATGTTTGTATTACACAATCAGTAATAAAGTGTATCACACAAGTAGTAGAGAATTCAAAAGATATATTTACCCATTAAGCAAATAAGAAAACTACTGAACAGCATTTGCACAAGCAAAACGAAACTTATTACGTCTACCAGAAGTTCCGAATGCTCTATTAGATAACAATGTCTTGATGCCAACATTGAAAAATCTTCATATATGTCCTTGCTTTTAATTCCGTAATTGGTAAATTGAATCTTTAGGATTTCCATTTGCCCGCAAATATGAAGAATAATTGCGAAGAAAAGTGAATCATTGCCTTTATAAATATATTTCAATCTTGCATTAACATATAATTTGCATTGAAAGTTTCAATAATAATAAAAAAAATTATTATTTAAGATCTGCTGCAAAAGTGATATAAAATAGATCAAAATGTTATCGCATTACATTTTAGACAGTTATGACATATATATATATTAAACAAGAACATCTATTTTTAAAACTTATAAAAGTTTAATATTTAATACTGATAAAAATAAATGTTTTTTAACTAGACTTAAAGTTTAGTTTGTAAAACTAAATAATTGCTAATACTTAATAAAATTGCTGAAAGTAAAAATGTTAAATTTGGGAACCTTATATTAATAAATTTTATGAAAAGTAAAATATTTAAAATAAATTACATAGTTTATGCAAATCTTCTAGATATTAAAAATTAATTTATTACCGCAATTACTGGTGCTATTGATCATCAATATAACATATTGCGTCGTTGAGATTAACCAGAATAAACTCGTAGGTATATACAAGTCTCCTAAAAATGTTAAGGGCACGGGTAATTCCGATGCTTGATTCTTAATGGATACATTAACTTGGACGTCCTTATCATCTGCTATCATAGGCACCAGCATAAAAATTGATGAAGCCAAATATGCGAAAAATATGGTACTATAGCAAATCATTCTTCCCATGAAAGCGTGCCGCCGCATAATCGTGCGCTTCTCCTCAGTGTCGATTGCAAGATAATCGTTCACAGCAGAAGAATAATTGCGAATCAAATTATCGGCATATAAGCGGAAGGACAATAATTTTAGTACAGACAGAATGTTGCAGACCATGATCATAAGACCATCGACTTTTATGTACGCATCACCACTACCGAAATTGAGTTCGAAGAACAACGTGATCATCATCGCGGTCTACACAGACAGGAAAGACTGTTTATTATAAAGCTTTATTATTGTTTTCTGTTTCCACTGTATCCATGCTGAATTGAACACCTCACTTGATCTGTCGAACTTGATATGTCGAATATACAAGTGGCAGAGAAATTTTATTGCGATATATAATATGAAAATTGAGAACGTACCATACCGGAGCCGCACACGATAGAACGGACTAAAGAAAATGTATTATATTTTTGTAAGGGCCAAACGCCTAATGGTAGAGTTAAGAGTTTGTGGGGTGTCATAGCGTATGCCACATCGTCATTTCGTGACATTTTCACAGTCATATTGTAGAGCTGCACGTTCCACGACACTCAATAATATCTTTGACCATAATTCGAGTCGATCATCGACGATGGTTCGCTTTCACTCATATTTCATTCAAGTTGCGCAATGATACTGAACACTTATGACTACGTAATTTAACATTTGCTAATGTACCTTGTTATTTTCCAAAACACAGTTATTTTATTGACTGGAAGAAACAATTCTTTATATGGAAGCAGAATATAGCAAAGACCTAAGGGGGAAGTCGGTGTTTTATTTTCCTTTCGATACATAGGCTGCGTCCCAATATTTACTGCCAGTACTGAAAATCTATAGTGTACGTGACATAAACTGTAGATTATCAGTACTGGCAGTGAATATCGGGACGCAGCCATAGTCTTCAGTTATCATTTGTCATTGATCGTGTTGCATTACATCTTTTATTTTCATACTATTTTTTTAAATCAAAGGTACGTATAATTTATGTAGAATTTAGTACATCAGTTTCTTAAAACTTACAAGACGAACAGTGACACCAAAATTGTTCAAAATACATTTTTTATATGCCAAATTGTTTTCATTTTTCAATCTGTCGAACTGTACTGGCAAAGTCTATTACTGGAAACACGAGTTTAATGTGAATTAATGGCAATCTGCCGCAATGTTCTACCTGAATCTGTTGACAAACTGCTAATCTATTTTGCTAACTTGACAGTTAAAAAATTGTATGCAGCGATCGCAGTTTTGCAATCGCAAATCACACGTCGCGGTCGTAGCAAAACTTCTTGAAGTAATGTGTTATAGTCTTATAGTGCATGATGTGTTATGATATGTTTAAAAATGCAATTTAATTTTACTTAAATATTTAATTATTCAATTCCGGATATGTCCTGCGTCATCGTGATGTTTTGTAACAATTCTACAAAATAATATTGCCTACGTGTATACAATGTTATCTTTTCAAGTTTTTCTCTCAACAGTTACCTGCTTCTTACACGTTCACCATCATCCGTAGGACGGATAAGCTAATACGAGAGCGAGTTTTTAAATATATGGACGTTAATTGTATAGTATCTTCAAAACAAAGTTAATTTTTTTGGCAAGTTTTATGGCCATTTTTCTCAAATAGTTATGTCTCCAAATCAGTATGTTAAAATGTTTCTAGACCTTTTAGATTTGTAACATCAAAATTGATACATTATTTACCTTTAGGATTTTCAATTAACCGTACGCTTACAGTGCTTATGAAGAAACACAAAGTCGTTACCTTTAAATATTACGATTAGAAATATGTCCTATCGTCTCTCTTCTTGCTCTTTTAGCAAATTATTTCTTTATAAATAATACAATGTATTTTTGCATTAAATCTATTTGTTATTTATTTAGATGGCCAAATTTACCAAAAGCAGATTTCACAAAGCGTCTATTACAGATTTTCTCGACAGAGAACTTTTCAAAAATATAATAAAATGTGTTAGCAGAATATGATAATAGGTTGACTACAGAAACAGAGCAGTATTTGCGGTAATATTTTTTAATTTAAATAATATATTTTATTTATATATAGTTACAAAATGGCTAAGTCCGTTCAATTTCTGCAAGCAATCTGTTGTCGGACTATAATGACAAATTCCGTTAGTGGAACATGAGTTTAATGCAGACGCAGTACCTGCGCCTTACATGTCCACCATCACCCGTAGAACGGACAAGTACGAAAGCGAGCTTTTTAATATGGTCACGTAAGTCTCGATGTTTACGGCGAAAAATCTACCAGCTAATAGCTGAACAGGTTGCTGCGACCGCATGATGACGAACAAAACATTCCTCATCAATTTTGATGGCAAATTGTACCAATTGCAGCTGTAGACCGAGTGCGTAATTTCTTCCATTTGACACTTCAGATAATCGCCCACAAAACTATAGAAAAACAATTCTAATAGAAAAGCGCTCAACACCATTGTGGTTTTAGTTACCATGACTGCATCATTTACTTTTAATGCTATAATAAATTGGAAACCTGAAATCACACAATTGCACTGTATGCATAAGTTAATTCTATGGCGTTACTGGCACAAGAATTTTGACAGCTTTATTGCACAATTTTATTATATTATTATGATACTACGGGATATGATTCGAAATTATACTGTGGACATTTGATAAAATCATAGCTTTGTAATTTTAATTTGTTTTTTATTACTCGACATTTATTATATTATAACGTATGATAATGTATCACACAATAAAGAAAGTAGAGAATTCAAGAGATATTTACCCACTAAGCAAATAAGAATGCTACTGAACAGCAATTGTACAAGCAAAACGAAAATTGTTACGTCTATCAGAAGTTCCGCATGCTCTATTAGATAACGATGCCTTGATGCCAATACTGAAAAATCTTTATCTATGTCTTTGCTTTTAACGCCGTAATTAATAAATCCAATTTTTAAGATTTCCATTTGTCCGCAAATATGAAGAATAATTGCGAAGAAAAGTGAATCATTACCTTTATAAATATATATTTCAATCTTACATTAACATAATTTACATTAAATGTTTTAATAATGAAATAAGAAAAGAGTATCATTTAAACAATTAATATATATTAAGACCGTCAAGATATACTTACAATCAATATGAGAAACAGCCATTTACGTTTCAAGTTTGAATCTTTAATAGCTTAATAATAATTCTATATTATTTTTATACGTAATTTATACGCGTATTTTCCAACTTATTAAACTGCCGTGCCGATTATTTGTCGGACTTAAAACACAGTTATTGTTGGAATATTAAAAATTCCCCCTTCCTTCCCTAATTAAATCGATATCGATTTAATTTTAAAATTACTATAAAGAATATATTGCGAAAAATATTACCTCAGCCAGGGTTCGAACCTGGAACCTCCCGCATTCCGTGTCGGTTTTTAATATTCCAACAATAACTGTGTTTGAAGTCCTACAAATAATCGGCGCGCAGTTTAATAAATTGGAAAATACGCATATAAAATACGTATAGAAATAATATTGAATTATTATTAAGCTATTAAAGATCCAAGCTTGGACCGTAAATGGCTGTTCCCTTCTTACATTGATTGAGTATCATTTAAGATCTGCCGCAGAACTGATATAAAAGAAATGTTATCGCATTGTAATTAAGACAGCTATGAGTGCTATGACGTCAACAAGAACATTTATTTAAAAAATTTATAAAAGTCCAAGATTATATTATTTAATACTAGTAAACATAAATGTTTTAACTGAAGACGTCAAGTTTAGTTTGTAAAACTAAATAATTATTGGTAATACTTAATAAAATTGCTCAAAGTAAAAACGTTAAAATTGGGAATCCTCAATCTTGTTAATAACTTTTATGAAAAATAAAATATTAAAAAGAAATTAAAATTTCATAGTTTATGCAAATCTTCTTGATATTAACAATTAGCTTATTACCACAATTGCCGGTGCAACTGATTATCAGTATAATATATTGCACCGTTGAGATCAACCAGAATAAACTCGTGGGCATATACAAATCCCCTAAAAATGTTAAGGGTACGGGTAATTTCGATGCTTGATTCTTAATGGATACATTAACTTGAACGTCCTTATCGTCTGCTATCATAGGCATCAGCATAAAAATTGATGAAGCCAAATATGCGAAAAATATGGTACTATAGCAAATCATCCTTCCCATGAAAGCGTGTCGCCGCATGATCGTGCGCTTCTCCTCAGTGTCGATTGCAAGATAATCGTTCACAGCAGAAGAATAATTGCGAGTCAAATTATCGGCGTATAAGCGGAAGGACAATATCTTTAGTGTAGCAAGAATGTTGCAGACCATGATCATAAGACCATCAACATTTATGTACGCATCGCTACTACCAAAATTGAGTTCGAGGAACAATGTGATCGTCATCGCGGTCTACACAGACAGGAAAGACTGTTTGTTATAAAGCTTTGCTGTTGTTTCACTGTATCCATGCTGAACTGAACATCTCACTTGATCTGTCGAACTTGATATGTCGAATATACAAGTGGCAGAGAAATTTTATTGCGATGTGTAATTGAGAACGTACCATAACGGAGCTGCACACGATAGAACAGACTAAAGAAAATATATTATATTTTTGTAAGGGCCAAACGCCTAATGGTAGAGTGAAGACTTTGTGGGGAGTCATAGCGTATGCCACATCGTCATTCCGTGACATTTTCGCAGTCATATTGTAGAGCTGTACGTTGCACGGTACTCAATAATGTCTTTGACCATAATACCTACGAGTCGATCATCGACGATGGTTCGCTTTCACGTTCATATTTCATTCAAGTGGCGCAATTGAACAATGTAAATTTAACATTTGCTAATGTACCTTGTTATTTTCCAAAACACAGCTATTTTATAAACTGGAAGAAACAATTTTTTATATGGAAGCAGAATATAGCAAAGATCTAAAGGAAAGTCGACACTGGCGATGAAACGGTTGGCACTTGTTTCATTTTATTTTCAATCCATAGGGCCAATATCACCATTTTCGATTAACGTGATTCTCCGATTAAACTAACTCTTTGTCTCTTTCTAATTGTCCAGTTAGAAAGAGACGGAGAGTGAGTTTAATCGGAGGATCACGTTAATCGAAGGTGGTGATAATGACCCATAGTCTTCAGTTATCATTTGTCATTCATCGTGTTGCAATACACCTTTTATTTTTATATTATTTTTTTATCAAATGTATGTACTGTGGGATCTATTTTCGTGACAGGTCGATGATTGACGGCGCGCGTTGCGTCGATCGCTCCGATCGGCAGTCAGTCTCGGGCAAGCAGTCACCGGAGCAAGGCGAGGAAAAGTTCCGTGTCCGTGAGTGAGTCGCGAACGATCGGGATACGAGTATATTAAAAGGTGCGTTTGCCCGCGATACGTGCATATAAGGGTTACATTTGCTTGAGACAAAAAAGTGATGAGTTACGTGAGTGCCGGCAACGGGATATTGAAAGAACTTTTGGAACGATACGGACGTCTGTCATTGCATAATTCTCATCATGTTATAAATGAATAAATTAAATTGTTATAACTCACATTTGCTACACATATCAATAATCTTGTCCGACTCCACGATTAGTTAATTAATTCTACAGTAGGTACGTATAATTAATTTAGAATTTAGTACATCAGTTTCTTAAAACTTACAAGACGAACAGTGACACCAAAATTGTTCAAAATACATTTTATGCCGAATTGTTTTCAATCTGTCGAACTGTACTCGCAAAATCTACTGGCAACACAAGTTTAATGTGAACGAAATTAATGGCAAGCTGCCGCAATATCCTACTTGAATCTGTTGACAAGCTGCTAATATATTTTGCTTTCTTGACAGTTAACAAATTGTATGCAGCGATCGCAGTTTCGCAATCGCAAATCACACGTCATAGCAAAACATTCTGAAGTGATGTGTTATAGTGATGTATGATATGTTTAGAGATGTAATAAAGAATTTTTTGCAATGGCTGTCGCGAAAGTACAATTTTCGATTGCTGTTTAACGTGCGGAAAGTGGCTTATTTCTCAACGATTCAATGTATGCCTTACTTTACCGCACTAGTGCGTGAAAAGCACCTTTATGACTTACTTTACCTCACTAGTGTGTAAAGAAACCCCTTTTTTTCACGATTGATAATTTTTGTTTTACGATTTTCGATTGACATAACAAACTTGAATGTAACAAAATTCACGCGAGACAAAACGTCAATTCGTTACAACCTCATTCAAGAAGGATAAAATGGATTTTTTATTCTCAAATCGAACTTTCACGACAGACATTACAAAAAATATTGTATGTAGCATGTGCGGAAGACAACGAATTACTTACGTCGCGCGTGAAGTTGCCGCATTTGCCTCAGCTTATAGTGCATTCACACTCGTATTCGTGTGAATGCACAATAAGCCTTCGGCTCATGCAGCAACTTCACGCGCGGCATATAATTCGTTGTTTTCCACACTTGCCACACAAACAAAATACTATAATTTTATTTAAGGATGTTTGGGCTGTACAATACCAGCAAAAAGTGATTAAAATTTAAAAACTGCAGATTTCTTATATTTATATCGTCTAAAATATAAAATAAATAAATTTATATTACATAAGAAGTTTAAGTATCGTAAAATAACAAGATTCTTAACGTCTTCAAGAAAGGGAATATTTATAATTAATATTTTTCGTAATTAACGACAAAAAATTTTGGTCTTGAAAATGCCCTGAAACCAACTGCAAAAAACGAAAAATCGAATAATTTACAAAAACGATTTTTGGTTACTATACGTATCAAATAATTTAAATATACATTTATTATAAAAGTAATAAGTTATATATATTAAATTAATAATTTTAAAACAAAATATAAACCATTTAATGCCAGCTTTAAATAACAACACCGCATTATTTTCTACGTTGGCATTACTGACTGTCAAATTTTGAGCGCAAAAAGTATAAATATAACAAATTCAGAATCTTTAATCGACTAAACTGGCAATATTCAATCATCTTTTCGAAATGAACTTTTTTGAAAAACTGCGAGCCGACCAGATTTTTCAGATTTACACAGCACGTTTCAGATCAAATCGAGATGATGAAATTCGACCATGGATTTTGGTCCGTTGATGTAGATAGTTTAATTTTAATTTTAATTTTTATTTTTATTTTTATTGCGAAAAAATATTACCCCAGCCAGGGTGGGGAAAGCATTTATGTAATCGTGAGTCACACATCGTTGCAAAACTTCTTAAAATAACGTGTTAAAGTGATGTACAATATGTTTAGAGATGTAATGAAAAACTTTTATTTATTTGATTATTTTATTCGAAGAAATATCCTGCATTATGGTGATTTTCAATAACTTTACAAAATAATATTACATGTGTACGGTGTTATCTTCTCCAAGCTCTCCTTTCAATAGATACCTGCACCTTACGTATCCACCATCACCCGTAGAACGGACAAGTACGAAAGCGAACTTTTTAGTATGGTCATGTACGTCTTAATGTTTACGGCGAAAAATTTACCAGCTAATAGCTGAACAGGTTGCTGCGACCGCACGATAACCAACAAAAGATTCTTCATCAATTTTGGTGACAAATTGTACCAATTGCAGCTGTAGATCGAGTGCGCAACTTCTTCCATTTGACACTTCAGATAATCGCCCACAAAACTATAGAAAAACAACTGTAATAAGAAAACGCTCAACACCGTTGTGGCTTTAGTTACCATGACTGCGTCATGTGCTTTCAATGCTATAACAAGTTGGAAACCTGAAATTACACAATTACACTACAATACACTGCATGCACAAGTCAAATCTACGGCGATACTAGCACAAAAATTTTGGCAGCTTTATTGCACAATTTTATTATATTATTAAGAAACCCAAGGTAGAATTTGAAAATATACTGTGGACATTTGATAAAGTTATATAAGCTTTGTAATTTTAATTGCCTCTTTCATTACTCGACAAATTTATTATTCTAACGGTATAATAATTTTAATGCTTGTATCACATAATCAAAGTAGTAGAGAATCCAAGAGATATTTACCCATTAAGCAAATAAGAATAGAACTAAACAGCATTTGCGCAAGCAAAACGAAACTTATTACGTCTACCAAAAGTTCCGCATGCTCTATTAGATAACAATGTCTTGATGTCAACATTGAAAAATCTTTATCTATGTCCTTGCTTTTAATGCCGTAATTGATAAATTCGATGTTTAGGATTTCCATTTGCCCACAAATATGAAGAATAATTGCGAGGAAAAGTGAATCATTGCCTTTATAAATATATTTTAATCTTATATTAACATATATAATTTGCATTAAAAGTTTTAATAATAATAAAAAGATTATTATTTAAGATCTGCTGTAGAAGTGATATAAAATAAATCAAAATGTTATCGCATTGCAATTAAGGTAGTTATGACATATTAAACAAAGACATCTATTTTAAAAACTAATAAAAATTTAATGTTAATAATATTTAATACTGATAGAAATATATGTTTTAACGACGCAAAGTTTAGTTTGTAAACTAAATAATTACTAAATAATTGCTAATACTTAATAAAATTGCTGAAAGTAAAAATGCTAAGTTTGGGAATCTTATATTAATAAATTTTTATATGAAAAGTAAAATATTTAAGATAAATTAAAAATTCATAGTTTATTCAAACTTTCTATATTAACAATTAACTTATTACCGCAATTGCTGGTGCAATTGATCATCAGTATAACACATTGCACCGTCGAGATCAACCAGAATAAACTCGTAGGTATATGCAAGTCTCCTAAAAATGTTAAGGGCACGGGTAATTCCGATGGTTGATTCTTAATGGATACGTTAACTTGGACGTCCTTATCGTCTGCTATCATAGACACCAGCACAAAAATTGATGAAGCCAAATATGCGGAAAATATGGTACTATAACAAATCATCCTTCCCATGAAAGCGTGCCGCCGCATGATCGTGCGCTTCTCCTCAGTGTCGATTGCAATATAATCGTTCACAGCAGAAGAATAATTGCGAATCAAATTATCGGCGTATAAGCGGAAGGACAATAATTTTAGTACAGACAGAATGTTGCAGACCATGATCATAAGACCATCGACTTTTATGTACGCATCACCACTACCGAAATTGAGTTCGAGGAACAATGTGATCATCATCGCGGTCTACACAGACAGGAAAGACTGCTTATTATAAAGCTTTATTATTGTTTTCGGTTTCCACTGTATCCATGCTGAACTGAATACCTCACTTTACCTGTCGAACTTGATATGTCGAATATACAAGTGGCAGAGGAATTTTATTGCGATATATAATACTGAAAATTGAGAACGTACCATACCGGAGCCGCATACGATAGAACGGACTAAGGAAAATGTATTATAATTTTGTAAGGGCCAAATGCCTAATGGTAGAGTTAAGAGTTTGTAGGGTGTCATAGCGTATGCCACATCGTCATTCCATGACATTTCCGCAGTCGTATTGTAGAGCTGCACGTTGCACGATACTCAATAATGTCTTTGGCAATACGAGTCGATCATCGGCGATGGTTCGCTTTCACGTTCATATTTCATTCAAGTTGCGCAATTGAACACTTAATATGTAAATTTAACATTTGCTAATGTACCTTGTTATTTTCCAAAACACAGTTATTTTATTGACTGGAAGAAACAATTTTTTATATGGAAGCAGAATATAGCAAAGACCTAAGGGGAAAGTCGGTGTTTTATTTTCTTTTTGATGCATAGTCTTCAGTTATCATTTGTCATTGATCGTGTTGCAATACCTCTGTTATTTTTATACTATTTTGTTATGAAAGGTACGTATAATTAATTTAGAATTTAGTACATCAGTTTCTTAAAATTTACAAGACGAACAGTGACACCAAAATTGTTCAAACATATTTTATATATGCCAATTTGTTTTTAATCTATCGGACTGTACTGGCAAAATCTACTGGCAAGACAAGTTTTGTGAACGCAATTAATGGCAATATGTCGCAATATATTCTACTTGAATCTGTTGACAAGCTGCTAATATTATATATTTTGCTTTCTTGACAGTTAACAACTTGTATGTAGCGATCGCAGTTTCGCAATCGCAAATCACAGGTCGTAGCAAAACTTCTTGAAGTGTGGTATATGTAATATGTTTCCAAATGTAATAAACAATTAATTTTATTTAAATTTGATTATTCATTTACAGACATATCTTGCGTCGTGTTTTGTAACAATTTTACAAAATAATATTACCTACGTGTGTACAATTTTATTTTTTCAAGTTTTTCTTTCAACAGTTACCTCCTTCTTACACGTCCATCATCACCCGTAGGACGGATAAGTATGAGAGCGAACTTTTTAATATGGCCATATAAGACTTGATGTTTACGACGAAAATTTTGCCAGCTAGTAACTGAACAGGTTGCTGTGACTGCATGATGACGAACACAACATTTCTCATTAATTTCAATGGAAAGTTGTACCAATTGCAGCTATAGATTGAATTCGCTACTTCTTCCATTTGACACTTCAGATAATCACCCACAAGACTATAGAAAAACAACTGTAACATTAGGGCTATTATCACTGTTGTCGTTTTAGTTATAATCACTACGTTATGTATTTTTAATGCCAAGATAAACTGGAAACCTGAAAAATACACAATTACACTGTATGTACAAGTGTCACAGGCATTACTGATACAAAATTTTTGCAAGTTTTAATCAACAATTTTGTTATGTTTTTAAAACTACGTGTGATAGGATTAGGAAATATGCTGTGGATATTTGATAAAATTTTATCTTGGTGATTTTTTCTGCAGAAAAAATGTACAGTATTTTAATGGTATAATGCTGATATTACAAAATAATTGGAAAAGTAACTGAATTCAAAACATACTTACCCATTAAACTAAAAATAAGACAACTGAATAGCACTTGCACCAGAAGAACGAAATTTATTACATCTACCAGAAGTTCTGCATGCTCTATTAGATAACGATGTCTTGATGCCAGTATTGAAAAATTTTCATTTTCTCTTTTCATGCCGTAGTTAATAAACTCGATTTTTAAAACTTCCAGTTGACCACAAACATGGAGAGTGATTGCGAGGAAAACTGAATCATTGCCTTCATAAATAAATTATAGTTTTACATTAAAGTAGTTTATATTGAGTTTTTTTTATAATATAACAATAATAAAATCAATTAAGTTCAGCTGTATATGAGTGACGTAAAAGAAATTAAAACGTTATCGCATTGCAATTGTAATATAGCTACGTCATGCAAAAACATTTATTAAAGAAGCCTATGTGGTTTAATATTTGATACTGGTAAAAATAAAAAGTGTTTTATTAAATTGAATATCAAGTTTAATTTGTATGAGAATATTGAATATAACCGCTGAAAATAAAAATATAAAAATTAGGATTTATGTAAATAAATTTTATGAAAAGTAAAATGTTTAAAAAATATTTTATAATTTATGCAAATCTTCTCGATATTAACGATTAGCTTATTACCACAATTGCTGGTGACGGTCAGCATCAGTACGAAATATTGCCAAGTAGAGATCAACATGTATAAACTCGTAGATATATGCACGTCCCCTAAAAATGTTATGGCTACGGGTAATTTCGATACGTCATTGATGGATACATTAACTTGGACTTCCGTATCGTCTGCTAACATAGGCATCAGCATAAAAATTGTCGCAGACAAATAAGACAAAAATAAGACACTATAGCAAATGCTCCTTCCCATGAAAGCGTGCCGCCGCATGATCGTGCGCTTCTCCTTGGTGTCTATCGTGAGATAGTCGTTCACAGCAGAAGAGAAATTGCGAGTCAAATTCTTGGCATATAAGCGGAAGGACAATATCTTTAGTAGAGCAACAATGTTGCAGCCTACAACTTCAAAATTATCGATTTTTATGTACGCACTGCCATTACCGAAGTTGATTTCGAAGAACAACAAGATCATCATCACGGTCTACACAAACAGGAAGGACTGTTTATTATAAAACTCTATCGCTGTTTCTTGTTTTCTGCTACACATAACGCCTCACTTGAACTGTCAAACTTGATATATCGAAAATAAAAGTGGCAGAGAAATTTTATTGCGACATCTAATATGCAAATTGAGAACGTACCAAACTGAAGCAGCACACGACAGAACGGACTAAAGCAAATGTATTATATTCTTGCAAGGGCCAAATGCCCAGTGGCAGAGTTAAAATTTTAAAGGGAGTAAAAGCGTATGCCACATCGGCATTCCACGACATTATTGCAGTCATGTATTAGAGCTGTACGTTGCACGATACTCAATAATGTCGGTCTTTGTCTATAATACGATCATCGCGGCGATGGTTTGCTTTCATATTTTATTGAAGTTATGCAATTTAACATTTATTATGTAAATGTAACATCGGCTAATGTACCTTGTCATTTTCCAAAACGCAGTTATTTGATATACAAGCTAAAAGGGACAATTTTTTATATAGAAGTAGGATATAGCAAAAACCAAGTAGGGAAGTGGGTGTTCCATTTTTCTTTTGAGGCAGAGTCTTCAGTCATCACTTGTCATTGATTGTGTTGCTATCACAGACTTATATAGATAGACCGGCCTCTGCCGTAAGAGCACGGGTGCGAAAGTAGACGGGTGCAGACGTAGCCTCACTAGAAGTCCTCTCTCTTTCTTCTGATCGCTTGTGGGGATAGAAGTCTAGACTAGTGGGGACAAGTAGGGAATAGGCCGTCCCCACTAGTCTAGACTTCTATCCCCACCAAGCGATCAGAAGAAAGAGAGAGGACTTCTAGTGAGGCTGTCTGCACCGTCTACTTTCCCACGGGTGCTCTTATGTCAGGGGCCGGTCTATCTATATAAGTCTATGGTTGCAATACGTTTTATTTTGATCCATTTTTTTTATCAAAGACAAGTTACTAGCATATTTTTTGTGTTAATATTTTTCTTACTCGTCAGTTATCAAATTGTATGCAATAATCACGTTTTTGCAATCGTGATTCACTAATTGCTGAGCTTCTTAAAATGATGCGTCAGTGTGATGTATTATACAATACGTTTATTGGTATAATAAAGAAAGAGCAATTTTATTTACATACAGTTGATTATTCAATTCCAGACATATCATGGTGTTTTACAGATTGTTTTTTTTTACAAAATAATATTGCTTAAGTGTGTGTACGGTGTTACCTTTTCCAGCGTCTTTCTCGAAGATTATCTGCATAACTCTAGGCATCCACCATCACTCGCAGAACGGACAAGTATGAAAGAGAGCTTTTTAATATGGTCATATAAGTCTCGATGTTTACGACAAAAAATCTGCCAGCTAGCAACTGAACAGGTTGCTGCGACCGCATGATGCAGAAAACAACATTCCTCATTAATTTCAATGGAAAGTTGTACCAATTGCAGCTGTAGATCGAATTCGCTACTTCTTCCATTTGACACTTTAGATAATCGCCCACGAAACTATAACAGAACAATTGTAACAGTAGAGCGCTCAATACTGTTATCGTTTTAGTTATCATCAGCACGTCATGACTTTTTAATGCCAAAATAAGCTGGAAACCTGAAAAATACACAATTATACTGCATGCACAAGTCAACTCTATGGCATTACTGACGCAAGAATTTTGGCAGCTTTGTTGAATAATTTTATTATGTTATTAAAATGTTATTAAAATGTTATGGAATAGGATTAGAAAAGATCTTGTGGACATTTCGCACCTCGAGAAGAATACTGCCACAACTCACAAATTCACAATTTTTAGGAGAGAGGAAAAACAGATTTAATTTACGAGAAAATATATATTAATTTCCGACAACGATTGGCTAGCTAAAGGATGTTAATTAGAATTTGGAATTTATTGCGAAAAATATTGCCCCAGTCAGGGTTTGAACCTGGAACCTCCCGCTCTCCGTGCAGGCGTCGTCCCAATTCGACCACTGAGGCATTGTGGCAATATTTAATTTAATTTTTTTGAATTGTGAGATAACTACAACACAATTACAATTACGATATTTTGTTTTAATAAAACTTATACTGTTTCTTGAAGAGATCTGCTGTGATTTAATTGTCAATTCACTTATGACATAATTTCATCTAGAAAACCGCAACATAACCGGTTTAAGAAAAACGGCACTTATTCTGCTTTATGTAGAGAATTTCACATAGGTATAGACCTGTGAGACTATTACAGTACGTAAGTAACATTTTAGGTTTACTTTTTGTGGGTTTAACGAAAAATTGAAATTTTTTTAATTGTGACAGTATTTTTCTCGGAATGCGATTTGATGAAATTATAACTTCGTAACTTATTTTTGCTTTCATTACTCGACAAATTTATGTACTATTCTAACCGTATAATAATGCTTGTATCACGATTAAAGTAGTACTGAAATCGAGAGATATTTACCTATTAAGCAAATAAGAATACAACTAAACAGCAGTTGGAAAAGCAAAACGGAACTTATTACATCTATCAGAAGTTCCGTATGCTCGATTAGATAACGATGTCTTGATGCCAGTACTGAAAAATCTTCACTTAGATTTTTGCTTTTCACGCCATAATTGGAAAATTCAATTTTTAGGATTTCCATTTGCCCGCAAATATGAATAGTAATTGCGAGGAAAAGTGAATCATTTCCTTTATAAATAAATTTTAATCTTGCATTAAAAAATAACACATTATAAAAGTTTTAATAATAATAAAGAGTTTATTAGTTAATATTTGCTACAAAAATGATACAAAAAGAAATGTCGCATTGCAATAGTAAGATAGTTACGACATATATATTTAGAAAAACATATTAAAAAATTAATAAAAATTTGATATGTAATGTCGATAGTAATAAATGTCTCTTTTAATTAGACACCAAGGTTAGTTTGTATACTAATATTTATATGCATAATAAAATCGCTGACACAGTAGAAATTTAAAAATTAGGAAACTTATTAATGTGAATTTCATTAAAAGTAAAAAAACATTTAAAGTATATTAATACACAAGTTTCTTTGATATTAACAATGAGCTTATTACCACAATTGCCGTTGCTATTGAGCATAATTAGAATATATTGCACCGTAGAGATCACTAAATATAAAGTTGAAGGTATAGAAGAGTTTCCAAAGATGCATGTTAAGGGCATGGGTAATTCCGATGCTTGCTTCTTGATGGATTCATTAACATGGATGTCCTCACCACCTGCTAGTACAGGCAACAAACCGAAAATGCACGAAGCAAAATAAGCGAAAAATAAGATACTGTAACACATCATCCTTCCCATGAATGCGTGCCGCCGCATGATCGTGCGCTTCTCCTCAGTGTCGATCGCAAGATAATCGTTCTCAGCAGAAGTAAAATTGTGAATCAGATTGTCGGCGTATATGCGGAAGGACACTAGCTTTAGTACAGAGAGAATGTTGCAGGTCATAAGCATAAGACCATCGATTTTCACCGTTGCATCGCCGCTACCGAAAAGGATTTCAAAGAACAACGTGATCATCATCGTGGTCTACACAGACAGGAAGGATGGATTGTTTATTACGAAGCTTTAGTCCTCTTTTGTTTCTACTGCGTTTGCACTAAACATTTCACTTGAACTGTCGAACTTGATATGTCGAAAATGAAAGGAAAAGAAATTTTTTTGCAGTATATAAGATAAAAATTATAAGAACGTACCAAACCAAAGCTGCATATAAAAGTACGAACTGCAGAACATGTATTATATTTTTGCAAGGGCCAAACGCCTAATGGCAGAGTTAAGAATTTATGGGGAGCAAAAGCGTATACCATATCGTCATTCCGTGACATTATCGCAGTTACATTGAGCTGCACGTTGTACGTTACGCAATAATATCGACCTTTGTCCACAGTATGAGTCAACCAGCGGCGTTCGCATTTATATTTTATTGAAATTGCGCAATTTTAACATTTACTAAACTACCTTGTTATTTTCCAAACTACAGCTATTTTAAAAACAGAAGGAAACAATTTTTTTATGCGGAAGTGGAGTGGAGCAAAGGTCGAGTTCAGAGAGAGAATGTTTTATTTTTCTTCCAGTGCATCATCTGTCATTGATCGTGCTACAATACTTTTTATTTCGATACCATCTTTTTATCAAAAACACTTAATTACAATAAATTTAAAGTTTTGTGCATCAGTTCTTAGACAACGCGAATGTTGTTTGTGGTGCTACCAAAATGGTTAAATTTCGCATTTTTCTATTGTACGATATTTTTAATTTGGTTTGAATAGAGAAATGTATTGTAATTATAATTTGCACTTTTACTAAAATTCTACTGTATATATGTTATAAGTTCTCTAGATGTGTTTTAAAAATTTTTATTATATGTTTCTGATGTTTTAAGTTTCCATCATCACGCGTAAAACAGACAGATATGAAATAGAAGATTTTAAGATACTCATGTAAGTTCCCAAGTCTACCACAACGAAATTTCCAGCTTGCAGTTTAATCGGAAGCTGGGTCCACATCATAATGAACACTATATTTCTTGTTACTTTTGCAGGAAGATCATACCAAACGCTTTGATAGACAGACAGAGCGACTTCTTCCATCTGCGTCTTTAAATAATCTCCGACAACGCTATACAGTGTTAACTGCACCAGAAAAGCGCTAAGTACCAAGAAACTTTTTGACATCATACCAAAGTCGCTGGTTGTTAAGGCAATGATGAACTGGAATCCTGCAAAAATATATCCGATTAATGTAATGTTTTATAAACATTTTATAACATTATATATTTTTTTGTTAATGCGCTATGTCAAATTGATGTGTATTCACCTACTATAATTATAAGCATACTGCTGATAAAGAGTTGTACCATCAAAACAAAGCTAATTATCTCAGCAAGCTTTCTAGCCATTCTTATCAAATGATCATGTCTCAAAATCAGTGCGTTAAAACGTTCATATACTTTCGGACTTGTAACGTCAAAGTTCATAAAATTCGCTTTTAGAATTTTCAATTGGCCACATACGTGTAATGCAATATGAAGAAATACAGAATCACTACCTATAAACGTTAGGATTAAGAACATACAAGGTGTCGAAAAATTAGATCGACAAACTTTGAATGGTTATAAAGTACAACAAAACAAGCCAATTTTGTCAATAAATCCATGTCCGGAAATGAGCCGTTTTAGCAATAGAGTGGTTTTTGAAGTAAAACTTATATGGGCGCGATTCGAAACGGAAGCGTTACGGAAGTCGCGTTACGGAAGTCCGTCACAAAAAGTTGAAACTTCTACGGGAGTGATTCGGTGCGTCGCGTTACGCGTTCGCGTTATGGAAGTCCGTCACGAAAAGTCACAAAAATGTTTATTTGTGAATTGCATCGGCTTTAATTTATAATTAAAATTTGATTTCTGAATTACATAGGCATTAATTCAGATACTATAAACGAGATACTATCCTATTCCTCACAGCTAAGAAGTTTTACTTCTGCCACGCGTGGAGGCCAAACGTATATTTTTTTAAGTAGAGTATTTATAGCAGCTGTTTGAAGTGGCGGCCATTTACTTCCAGATAAATTTACCTGACAGGATTCACGGATCCTATATTCCCGAAATAACTTGCACAAGCAGCCATTACTCTTGTCAGAAGATTTTCCTTTCCAAGTACAGGAGTCTCGTACACCAAAGATTTCACATAAACCCAAAGAAAAAAGTCCAGGTGACTTAGATACTTAACTACTTAGCTACTTAGCTTTTTAATTATATCTACTTAGCAAGGAAAAAAGCTATTGAATCTTCTCTTTTTACAATAAAATTTCTGTAAAGGCTTCAACTAACTGGACATAAATAATTAGTTTTTTATTCACTTTAGGGCCAAAACTCGTTTGCGGGTTTATTAACAATAAATGCTTGTTATGGTGTTTTTTATTATTCGAAGTTCCTCGGTGTAATTTTAGGACACGCTGTATAAGAAGGCAGAATACATAACTATCGATTATATAGATATATACAGGGTGTATCAGAGCGCCCGTATCAGGCATTTTGTAGGAAAACTATGCATTTTAGAGAAAAATGTTTCAGACAAAAGTTGTACGGTTTCAAGGGGCACATAAGATGGTGGTAATGGTTTAACCTTGGATAGTCGTTTGAAGCTCACGTGAACGTCATCTTTAAATTCTTACATGCAGAACCCCCTATATTGTAGTATATCGTTTGAAAGGAGGTTTGACAGTGTGTGGTCTAGCAGTAGAGCTGAGTAGAGCGCCAGACACGTAACCAGGAGGAACCGGGTTCAAGTCCACTTGATCACAGAAATTTTATTTAAATTTAAATTTCAAACTGCACCCCCCCCCCCCCCCCCGTATGAGAAATAAAGAGGGGTTTTTCGTGCGGAAAAGCTGGGCTCCGTCTTTCGGAAGAGACGTTAAGCTGTTGGTTCGCACATAACAACTGGCAACTGCTATGTGTATCTCCCTATAAATATAGAATCTAGTTAGCGTAGGGCTGACAACCCACCTAATGAAACAAACCTATCATGAACGCATTACTACAGTAATGCAGGCCAAGACTTTCCCCGAGCTGTAGTGCCACTAGATTATTATTATCGTTTGAAAGGGCATAAAATAAGAAAAATTTTGGCACATGTTACAGGTCAATATGTTGACCCGTTCGGGAGTTGAAATTTGGCTTTTTCCAACCTTGACTTTAAATAACTCTCTGAACGGATCAACGTATCGACCTTTAACTTGCGCCAAAATTTTTCTTATTTTATGCCCTTTCAAACGATATACTACAATATGGGGGATTCCACTTTAAATTTTTGCCTGATACGGGCGCTCTGATACACCCTGTATAGTATTAAAGAATACTCATACGTAAAATACGTATTAATATTTCAGAAATAAATATTAATGGAATCTAAAAATAATTGCGAAACTAAATATTTTATTAAAATTGATTATAAAAGTTTGCTTTATACACATTTGATAAATAAATTTACATTTAAAATATAATTATGTGGATACAAAATATAATTACATTTAAAATATAATTATTAGATTAAAAAATTTATTAATAAATATGTGCTAGAAAACATCTTAATATAATAATATTTTATAAAAATAATTACGCGAACAATAATGGCTTACCGTGATTGCTAATGCACATGATTACTAGGTAGATATACTCCAACACAAAAATCACCAAATATAAGCTCGTCGTAATGTGAAAGTGCGCTAAGGTACATGTCGACGGAATAGCATATCCCGCTTGATGGCCTAGGATAGATATATTAGCTTTAGCCTCCTCGCTGCTTATTTGTGCGTGTCCCACGATGAAGATCACAGAATCGACGTAAGAGATCAACAAAGCAATAATGCAGATTATCCTTCCCCAGAAAGCGTGCTCTCGCATGATGATGCGCTTCTCCTCGGTGTCGATCGTAAGATAATCGGTCATAGCAGAAGAGTAATTGCAAGTCAGATTGTCAGCGTATATACGAAACCATATTATTTTTGTTAAAGCGAGAATACCACATGCAAAAAGCGTGAGGGCATCAAGATTCGCGTTCGCGCTGGTACAGTTATAATAGAGTTCGAGAAACTGTACGATCACCACTACGCTCTGCAAAGAAAATAAGAATAGATCTGTTAATCACGAAGTTGCTATTTGTTTCTACCGTGTCAATACTATTTTGAAGTTCGACCGTTCTTATCAAATTCATAATATCGACAATCAGTTTATTGAGCTTTACACATCGAAGACACAAGCAGAGGAGAAATTTCCACGACACTTGCGATATGAAAATGGAAACGTACCAACCCAAAACTAGACAAGATATAACGCAACAAAGCGAACTTATTGTATTCTTGCAAGGGCCAACTACCTATGGGTACAGTTAAGTGTTTGACGAGGGTCATAGCGTACGCCGTATCGTCATTCCAAGACATTATGGCAGTTAAGTAGAGACACCGTACTCACAAATGTCAACCTTTGTCCATAATGCGGGTCGATCATCGACGAAATTCGCGTTCGCGTTCATATTTTATTGAAGTTGCGTTTATTGAAGTTGCACAATTTTAATACTTATCAGTATACTCTGTTATTTTCTAAAGTACAGTTCTTCAGAACAATTTGTGCAATATTCTTTTTGTGGCAGTAGAAAAGGGTGAAGAGTAAAATATAACAGAGTGAGTTTTATTTTTGTTTCAATATGTTGCCTTCAATTGCTACTGCAGCTATACTTTTCATAAAAAAAAATATAAAGGACAACGCAGTTTTGAATTTAATGTATCCGTTTTTTAAATCATTACCAGGTAATTAACAATTTCTTTATATTCACGTATATATTATAAAAGTACACAATTTTAATACCTAGCAACTTGTAATTTACCAATCCGCGTAGAATAGATAAGAAATAAAAATTCTTAATTTGCTTGAGATTTTTGGTACGATATAATTTTTAATTTAATAGATATAGAAAATTGTCCTTACATCATAATGAAGACTATGTTTCTTGTTACATTCATAACAAGTGTTTCAAAAAATTAACAGTCGACTATAGATCGGCAAAAAGAAAATACATTACAAGTATAAATAAACGTATATTACAAACGTAACAAATATGCACGTTAATTAAGAGAGAAGATCGTAAAATACTGAAATATAATTATATTTTATTTGAATTATCTACATAGATGTCACTTTTTGCAACGCAAGCGTTATTGAGAGGGGAATTTTTATTCATTAATTGTCACCCGTAAGAACGATATATATGTTAAGGTCATTCTCGAGAGATCTGTCATAGTGTTTCGCGTAAGATAGAAAAATTTTCCGGCGCTAATTCGAAGAGGGGTCTTCATCCTCATCATAATGAATACCAGATCTTTCACCATGATGGGCGACATTTCATGCCATGCGGAGTTGTATATGGTATAAATAATCGACTCGCTTTGATTTTGCAACGTATCACCGGCATAAGTATACAAAAAGGTCTGTACTATATAGAACTGAATGGCAATGGACATTTTTATCAATTCCTTATAATCTTGTTGCTTGATTGACAAAAGAAGTCCTATTCCTGAAAACCGCAATTCTTTGAATTATAAATATAAATATATTACATTGGATCTTTATGCTGAATGTATTTTGTATGTTGATATATTTCCTTAAAGACTTAACTTTTATTGCTATTTTATTATATTTTACTGTTTATATTGGTACTTTGCTCTTTCTTATTAACTTAAAATTTTACCGCAAACTTTATATAAATATATAATTCAATAATTTAATCTAATTATGTAAATGTACTGCAAAATTATTTTTATAATTTTTGTTGTCTTTATGCAAGTTTCGAGATATGATTTTGTACTTTTGTAAACCGTTTCAAGATGAGTTAGATTATTATAAAAATTGTCGAAAAGTTTTACAATAATATAATATACATATACCTGTAACTGCAATGACTATGCTAATTATTAAAAACCGTAGTAAAATGTTGATATTAAAAGCATCTTCGATATTCCTGGCCAATGCTATCAGCTGGCAATGTCTTTTGACCAATGGCCCCAAAACCTTTCCATGACGCTTTTCTTCGTAGCGTTTTTTTATCTTCGTAAATTGTATTCTTAGAAGCTCTAACTGACCGCAAAGATGCATAGTAATGCTGAAAAAGAGGCTATCGCAAGCACATTCTGATATTAATATTAAAAACCCTTGTATTATTTGCATTGCAAACAATATTTTATATGTGGAATATGAAACCCCTTTGTATACACATGTTGATGGAAGGACAAAATTCCATGTAGTCACAGTGCCGTTACCTATAGTTGCAGCCTGTAGAATACACATAAGGCATATTATTTTTTATAAAATATTTTCTGGCTTAACTTTAGAAGGCAACCCTCTTCCGATTTTGATGAAAATTTAGAAATAATATTTACTAAATGTAGCCACCAGTGTGGAATTGCAGAAATGACTAATTTTCGAGAAATTCAAATCCTAATTATTTGGTCTAAGTAACGTTTTCTTTTATTTTGATATAAAAAAAAATTAAAAATTAAAAATATTTATACAAACATGTATAAATGCTGAAATGTTTTATTTTATTAGCGTATAAAAAAACTATATACGTATAGTATTGTCAAAATATTATTATGGAAAAAAGAACAAAAAATCAAAGAAGCTTATTTTCTTATTACATTTTTCGATATTTAATTCACTTGTTGTTTATTAAAAAGTTATTAACCAAAGAAATTTGTATAAATAAAACATAACCACAAGAGCTTCCAACTTTCCACGCAAAGCGAGGTCCACCCCACACTGCCCCCTGCTTACAGAACAAAGTAAAGGTTTATCATTGTACGGTTCCACATAGGTTTCTAACTTTTCAGGTAAATCGACCACTGCTTACAGTGCGAAAAATGTAAGAAAATAAGTTTTTTTATTTTTTGTTCTTTTTTTTTAAATTTTGTCAACTCTGTACATACAGTTTTCCAAAACACTAATAAAATAAAACATTTTAGCAAAATATTTTTGAATTATAATTATTTGTTTACATGAAAATCTTGAAAAGCGTTACTTGAGCCGAATAATTAAAATTATAATTTTTCGGAAACTAGGAATTTCCGCAACTCCGCACTAGTGGCTCCGACTACATTTAGTAAGTACTACGTACCTGCAAAATTTCGTCAAAGTCGAGGGGGGGGGGGGAGGGGGGAAGGGAGTAGCCTACTAAAATCTTACCTATTTTCTTTATTAACAAAACATGACTTAATTTTACTGATTTGTAAAAATACAACCTTTTGCTTATTGCTGAGGAAGACGGATGTGAACCATAAGATGCCTCCTACTGCTCCAACGATCAAGTGAATCAAGGCGACCAGACGTCCTAAACGTGCATACGCCATCATCACTACACGCGACTCTTTCTTCATAGCCGGAGACAACCAGTCATCGATCGCAGAATTGATATTAACGGCCATCTTTTTCATGTAAATTCGCGGGAAAATGATATTCAACCACCCATGCATAGTGCTTTCTGTTAAACGAATAATTTCCAAACCGTCTCTGACAGCATCACAGCTCTTGAAAGATTCCATCAGCACGTTGATCATTGTGAGAGACTGCACGGTAACAAATATAAAATTGCGTAAAATGGAGGTTGCACTATATCGAAAAGAGTAAATATCAAGAAACGACGTCAAAACTATTTATTAAATTCTAATCGTCAATTGCTCTTTATGCTTAACTTATGTTAAAAATTATTGTACATGATATACATATCTTTTAATATAAATTATATTTTGTATGTATATATACAATATATTTTTTTAAATATTTCATACATATATGCAGTGTTACAGAACTTATTCCAATTACAGGTAATAAAATTTTTTATATAAAAACATGTATATAAATATATATATGTATAGTTACATGTAAAATATGTGCATTTGTTTTCTTTTTCTTGTATAACCTCTGTTTGTATATGCAGGAAAAATAATGAAAAAAAGAATTAAAAAATAATAAAACAAGAAAAAAATTACAAGAATTTTTGTAAAAATAAATAAAAAAATGCTTATATATAATTATATATAATAAGATAAATAATTTTATACAAGATATAATATATAGCACGATATGAATTACATGTGGAATGTTGTATAGGATATAATCCAATCATAATTTTACTTTTTGTATAAAAGAACAGTGCAAAAATTTTTTAAATTATTTTTTAATTATTCTTCTTGTCATTTTTCCTATATACGTATACTATACATATATAGACAGACATTATATAAAAGAAGGAAAACATATATATAGATATATTTTATATATACTTATAAATATTTTTATATAAAAAATATTCTATTAAGTATCTAGACTTACAATTAATTATTTAACAATTAAAACTTAAAATTCTTATAATTTTAGAGCTCATTGAAAAAGATTCAAGCAAATGCAGTGCAGCTTTTTACCTTTGCATATTTTTTGCTCTTACCATTACAAGCAACTAATTTCTATATTGCATGTTATCTTACATTATGTTACGTTATTTTACCACTGCTAAGAACATTATGAACCACTGAATCGTGTAAACTACGTTATTTCGCTGCAAAGGCCACAGACCAAGTATCAACATCATCGATCTTATCGTAGAAAAGCCATAATCTATACCACTGTTCCAATTCGTTTTCATGTTCAGAAATGTATTGGCCAGTTTCGACCTCAAAAAGGAAAATTGTAGTCGTGCGTGACAGGTTGCTCCGGTCGATGCCTTACTTTTGCCGTGAAGAACATTGCTATCGTCTATACGCACCTAGTCCATCCGCAGTGACCAAACTTTAGGGTGGTAAGATAAGTGATATGACAAATTTGTGTCTACCGCGCATCTTTGAAACGTCCCATAATGCATGCAATTTTCAATACTATTGCATCAGCACATAGAGGCTTACGATCAATTACGAATTGAACGATGATGTCCAGAATAGTAGGTCTACGTTTCTTTCCGCGAGCAAGAAAATGTTTTTTTCTTTCCGTTATATATCATCTATTCAAAGCGATATAGTGAACAAAGTAAAGAGAGTAAAACTATCGACAGTACATGTGACAAAGTAGAAGAAGCTATACGAGTAAGCGTGGTTGCAGAGGAAGTAATGAGTTTCTGGACATGGTTTCGAGATCTGGAGCATCGCCAAATTTCTGGTATTTACTTAATCCCTTAAAAAAATTTTTTTAAATAAAAAAGTAGGTATAAGCCAAATATGTATAAAAAATATTTTAAAAAGTGTGCATCGTAAAATAAACACAACAGCTTAAAAATAAATGTCAAATTAATTTAATTAGCCAAGTACTGTATTGAGATAAATTTAAATCAATAATAATATTTTTCAAGATACTGCGTAAGTATCGTATGTACGTATATTTGTTTGAAAATATTTTAATTAATTGTATTTATGTTTTTTACATAGCATAAACAATTTTTATATAACTTTTATATGTTCTGCAAGTTGTAATTAGATTAGTTAATTTTTATTAATCTCTGCTGTGCCACTCGCAAACTCGAAATATATGAAGATGCCGTCTTCAGAACATACACCATCGCATCGCAATTAGCGTAGAAAAATTTTCCACAGGTGAGACGAAACGGATAGGTTGATCTCATCATCGCGAAATTTGAGTCCTTCATCAACTTTGCAGGAAGCTTAAACCAGGAAGCCATGAATATTGCATGGAAATGGAATATACCTTCACTTCGTTTTTACACAAAATCACCACAGTCATAGCAGTACACCAGCGACTCCATGAACAGGTATAAGTTCAAGAATAGAATACTTTTTGTTTTGATTCGACATAATCACTGTTCCTGAAAACAAACTATTATACGTAATCCTGAAAGATATTTTAAACAAAGGTAAAAATTTTTAAAAATTAACGTAATGCGATACAATTACATTTTTAATCTCAATATAATACGGTAGGTACATTTAAATGTTTTGATAAAGAGATTTATTAAACTTGCAATAAATTCAATATATAAAAAGCTTGTTATACCTACTAACGTGAGCAAAAGCGTTCCTGTGACAAGTTGGAATAATATGATCAGATGGAACGTATTTTCCACATTCTAATTGAGCTCCATTAATTTACAGTGCCTATTAACCAAGTTAATAAATTGTTTTCGATAATTTATCTGAATGTCTGGTTTGCTTGCGAAAATTTAAAAATTTTTTTCAAGCAGTTTAAGTTGACCAGTGTTTCTTGCCAACTTCGCAGGAAGATCATACCAAGTGCTCTGATAAATGAAAAGTCCAACTTCTTCCATTTGGGGTTTCATGTAATCCCTGACAAAACCATACACGGATAATTGTGTTAGGAAGGTACACAATACCATGCAACTCTTCCCCATCACAACAACGTTGTGCATTTTTAACGCTAAGATAAATTAAAATCCTGAAAAATTATTTATTTGTTTAATATAAATTTTTGTAACATACGTAAATTAAATATTTTGCAAAACTCAATAATGCAAAATATTGCAAAACTCAGTAAATGATAATATTCACCCATTATTTTGGCACATTTTAAGTTGTGATTACATCAAGTAAGTTCTAGCACGATAAATTTCAAAAAATAGATAATTCAATACACGCTCGTTGGGACATGTAAGTATTCTGAAGCGGATCTTGATGGCATTAGATAGTACAATACAGTGTCTTCATTTGTTACGTTAATTTGGTTATCTTGATCATTAGTCAGATCTTCACACAGAAGAAGAATTAGCGAATATATCGACACGCTAAAATAAGAGAAGCACACCATAAAACTGGAAACAGTTCTTCCCATAAAAGCGTGTCTTTGCATAATGGCACAGTGCTTTGTGTTTTCAATCATCGAATTATCATTTAGGGCAGAACCGTAATTGTCAGTTAAGTTTTTCACGTATATGCGCAACCATATAGTCTTCAGCACTCCGAGCACGCCGCAACGAGAGTCCTATATATAAAGAGAAGCGCGACCAAGCACATGTGCGTAGAAAAAATGGCTGCCTTGATATTCTTCTCTTTCTATCTAAAATGTCCTTCTCTTTCACTCCAAAAGTGCGTAGAGAAAATGGCGGAGGCCGTTACACCGGTCACGCTTCTCTCTACATTGATTGTATATAGGACTCTAGCCGCAACAGGCCAACATAATACTGTCTATGTTTTGCTCTGCGTTTGTGCAGCCCATGCGAGACTTCATAAAAGGCAAGATCACTATTATATGCTCTAGCTGTTGATATGCATAAATGGTATATTTTCTCATGTTAGTCAAATAGCTTTTCTGTTTAGAAAAAATATGCCCCAATTCGAAAGATCGACGGACCTTTGAAAATGATTAAAGATTAATTATAAACGGCGCGATGGTCTTTAGAACTAAAGTAAATAACGCAATCTCAGTCCTCTGTGCGTAAAATAAAGAAACAGTAGAATTATCTGGACCGATTTAAAGGCGCATAAATTGAACGCTATATAACATTAGTATCGAAAGAATATCAAGATAAACTTTATAATAGTAAATAATATTTTTTGAATAATATAAAATAAAAATTAATATAAGTGATTAATAAGAATCTCTTTTAATCTTGTATACCTACATACTTATACATATACATGTATAATCTTATACTTAACAAATATACACGTTGATCAAAAGAAGTTGATCGAAAAATATTGAGATAAATTCTACTTTCTATTTCTTATTTACATATGCAGGTATGTTATTTTTATAACGCAGAAGTTATTGAGGGAATTTTTTATTCATTAATCATTGTCACCCGTATAAACGATATATATGTTAAGGTAGTTCTCAAGATATCTGTCATAGTGTTTCGCTTAAGATAGAAAAATTTTCCAGCGCTAATTCGAAGAGGGGTCTTCATCCTCATCATAATGAATATCAGATCTTTCGCCATGATAGGTGACATTTCATGCCATGCGGAGCTGTATATGGCATAAACAATCGACTCGCTTTGATTTTGCAACATATCACCGGCATACGCATACAAAAAGGACTGGATCATATAAAACTGAACGGATATAAACATTTTCATCATTTCCTCATAATTTTGTTGTTTGATTGACAGAAGAATTCCTATTCCTGAAAACCGCAATTCTCTGAATTAAAATATTACATTAGATTTTTCTGCTGAATGTATTTCATATGTTAAAATATTTCTTTATAGGTTTTATAATTGTTATTGCTATTTTATTATTTTTCACTGTTTATATTAGTACATTGCTCCTTTTTATTAATTTAAAATTTTACTGCGAGAGAGAGAACTTTATATAAAAATAATTCAATAATTAAACTTAATTATATAAATATAGATAGGTGCAAAATTATTTTTATGATTTTTGTCGTCTTTACGAAAGTTTAGAAATTTTATACTTTTGTAAACCGTTTCAAAATGATTAGACCATTATAAAACTTGTCAAAAAGATTGAATAATGTATATCTATACCTGAAGCTGCAATGACTATGCTAATTATTAAAAAGCGTAGTAAAATGTTGATATTAAAAGCATCTTCGATATTTTTGGCCAATGCTATCAGCTGGCAATGTCTTTTGACCAAAGGCCCCAAAACCTTTCCATGACGCTTTTCTTTGTAACGTTTTTTGATCTTCGTAAATTGTATCCTTAGAAGCTCTAACTGACCGCAAAGATGCATAGTGATGCTGAAAAAGAGGCTATCGGAAATACATTCTGATATTAATACCAGAAACACTTGTATGATTTGCATTGTAAACAATATTTTATACGTGGAATATGAAACCCCTTCGTATACACATGTTGATGGAATGACAAAGTTCCATGCAGTCGCAGTGCCATTACTTATAGTTACAGCCTGTAGAATACACATAAGGCATAATTTTTACAAAATATTTTCTGGCTTAATTTTAGAAGGCAACCCCTTTCCGATTTTGATGAAATTTTACAAGTAGTATTTATATATTTAATGTAGCCGGAGCCACTAGTGTGGAGTTGCGGAAATTCACATCCTAATTATTTGGTCTAATTAACGTTTTTTTATTTTGATATGAAAAAATAATTAAAATCAAAAATATTTATACAAATAAATGTTTGTATAAGCACTGAAATGTTTCATTTTATTAGCGTACAAAAAACTATACGTATATTAGTGTTGTCAAAATATTATTATGGAAAAAAAAACAAGAAATCAAAGAAGCTTATTTTCTCGTTACATTTTTCGATATCGTTGCTTGTTGTTTATTAAAAAATTGTTAACAAAAGAAGTTTCAAAAATAAAACGTAATTAGGTACAAGGATTTCTATAACTTTCCACGCAAAGCGAGGTCCATCTCACACTACCCCCTTTGCTTACAGAGCAAAATGAGGATTATCATTGTACGGTTCCACATATGTTTTCACGTGAGGGTTTCATGTTTTGAAGCGAGCACTGCTTACAGTGCGAAAAATGTAAGAAAATGAGTTTCTTATTTTTTGTTTCTTTTTTTAATTTTGTCAACACTGTACGTAAAGTTTTCTAAAACACTAATAAAATAAAACATTTCAGCAAAATATTTTTGAATTCTAATTATTTTATTTTATATAAGAATCTTGAAAAGCGTTAGTTAAGCCGAATAATTAAAATTATAATTTTTTGGAAGCTAGGAATTTCCGCAACTCTGCATTAGTGGCTCCGACTACAATTAGTTAGTGTCCCTAGAATACAGAGTCTTGCCAAGAGAACAAAATGGCGTGTGTCTGTATATGAGGGATTAGTGCATAAGTGTATGTATGTATTGCTGTGTTAGTGTCTAGCAATGTAGTGGGGTGTCTATGTACATTGTGATTGGTCACGCCATTTTGAGGGGCTGCTAACTTGGACCAATAAAAATAGGTCTACGGTTTGCCAGACTCTGTATTCTAGGGACACTACATTTAGTAAGTACTACGTACCCCAGAAAAATTTTATCAAAATCGGGGGGGGGGGGGAGTTCTTCTAAAATCTTACTTATTTTCTTTATTAACAAAACATGATTAAATTTTACTAATCAGTGTATTTAATACAACCTTTTGCTTATTGCTGAGAAAGACGGATGCGGACCATAAGATGCCTCCTACTACTCCAACGATCAAGTGAATCAAGGCGACCAGACGTCCTAAACGTGCATACGTCATCATCATTACACGCGACTCTTTCTTCATAGCCGACGATAACCAGTCATCGATCGCTGAATTGATATTAACGGCGATCTTTTTCATGTAAATTCGCAGGAAAATTATATTCAACCACCCATGCATAGTGCTTTCTGTTAAACAAAGAATTTCCAAACCATCTCTGACAGCATCACAGCTTTTGAAAGATTCCATCAGCACGTTGATCATTGTGAGAGACTGCACGTAACAAATACAAAATTGCGTTCTTATGTGAGGTTGCACTATATCGAAAAGAGTAAATATCGAGAAACATCGTCCTAAAGCTATTTATTAAATTCTAATCGTCAATTGTTCTCTATGCTTAACTTATGATAAATTATTTTACATAACATACATAATATATCTTTTAATATATACTATATTTTATATATATTTAAAATATTTTATATACATATATACGGTGTTACAGAAGTTATTCCAATTACAGATAATAAAATTTATATAAATATGTATAAATATATATAGGTAATTATACGTAAAATATGTGCATTTGTTTTCTTTTCCTTGTATAACTTATCTGTTTGTATATGCAGAAAAAATTATGAGAAAAAGAATTAAAAAATAATAAAACAAAATATAATTACAAGAATAATTTTCGTAAAAGTAAATTAAAAATGACCCGTATATAATCATATATGAGTGAAATAAAAAATATTATACAATATATGATATATAGAATGATCTATAGGTATTATATATAGAATATTGCATATAATCCAGTAGTAATACTTTTTATATAAAAAAAACAGCAAAAATTTTTTTAATATTTTCTTGTTATTTTTCATACATATATATACACCTATATATATATATATATATATATATAGACAAAGATTATGTAAAAGAAGGCAGTGTTGACTTTGCCTACATCAAACCGGGCCATGTCCGCTAAGAAACCATTTTTGCGGGCTTTGCCCAATCGCGTTGTGCAATGCTGACATGGCCCGGGCAATGCCGACACTGCCCACCATGCGGACTTTGCCCGTAACATATACATATAAAAAGTATACCTATATATGTATACAGATATATAAGTAGGCTTAATTATTTAACAATTTAAACTTAAGTTGTTGTAATTTTAAAGCTGATTGAAAAAGATTTAAACAAATGCAGTACAGCTTTTTACCTTGTTAACTTTTATTACAAAGGAAGATGTGTAAAAGTGGTCGATTCTTTCTCCCAAGCCGGCAAGTAAAATTTGTATGTTTTTTTATAGTTTTTAGGCTGCAGAATCACGTGGTGCAGTTAGTTTTCCATAAACATGAAGGGAACATATGTAAAAATGTGAAAGAAGTGAGTAAATGAGCACGGATGTGCCATAAGAATGAAATACATAATGATCTATTTTACGGATAATGATCTATTTTATGGATTCTAACCCTCGAAAACCATCAAACGTATGAGATTTCCTTGTTTTTTTTTTTTTGGTTGCTGCGTAAGCGAGCATACACAATCGGTTCCATCACACACACGCGCGCGCGCGCAAACCAGAAGCGCACATACATAACCGCAGACACATGGTTGCGGCTCCCAAACTATGGATCAGAATCGGCCCTTTTCAGGGCCAAATAGTGTGCAAAATCTGATGGTTTTCGAGGGTTAGAATCCGTAAAAAAAATCATTATGCATCTCGTTCTTGTGGCATATCCGTGCTTATTTACTCACTTTTTTACATTTTTAAATATGTTCTTTTCATGTTTATGGGAAACTTCTTGCACCACGTGATTCTGCAGCCTAAAAACTATTAAACAAATTTTACTTACCGGCTTGGGGGCAAAAATCGACCACTTTTACACATCCTCCTTTGCATGTTTTTTGCTCTTACCATTACAAGCAGCTAATTTTTACATTGCATATTATCTTACATTATATTACGTTATTTTACCACTGCTAAGAACATTATGAACCACTGAATCGTGTAAACTACGTTATTCCGCTGCAAAGGCCATAGACCAAATATCCACATCATCGATTTTATCGTAGAAAAGCCATAATCTATACCACTATTCCAATTCGTTTTCATGTTCAGAGATGTATTGGCTGGTTTCGACCTCAAAAAGGAAAATTGTAGTTGTGCGTGACAGGTTGCTCCGGTCAATGCCTTACTTTTGCCGTGAAGAAAATTGCTATCGTCTATACGCATCTAGTCATTCCGCAGTGACCAAACTGTAGGGTGGTAAGATAAGTGATATGACAAATTTGTGTCTATCGCGCATTCTTTGAAACGTCCCATAATGCATACAATTTTCAATGCTGTTGTATCAGCGCATAGAGGCTCACGATCAATTATGATTATGTCCCGTATGGTAGGGTTCTTTCCTATATAATATTTATATACATTCGAAATATATAATCTACGTTTCAAGAAAATGTTTTTCTTCCGTTTTATATATCATCTATTCGAAGCGATATAGTAAACGAAGTAAAGAGAGTAAAACTATCGACAGTACATGTTACAAAGTAGAAGAAACTATACGAGTAAGCGTGGTTGCAGAGGAAGTAATGAGTTTCTGGAGTCTGGACACGGTTTTGAGATCTGGAACATCACTAAATTTCTGGTATTTACTTAATCCCTAAAAAAATCTTTTTCAAAAAAAGTGGAAAGTATACGCCAAGTACATAAAAATTATTTTTAAAAGTGTATGCATTATTATATAAAAACTTTACAGCTTAAAAATAAATATAAAATTAATTTAATTAGCCAAGTAGTATTATACTAACAAGATAAATTTAAATCTCAAATAGTAATATTTTTCAAGATACTGCGTAGGTATGTAGGTATGTATATCTGTTTTAAAATATTTTAATTAATCGTATTTATGTTTCTTGCATACCATAAACAATTTTTATATAACTTTTATATGTTCTGTAAGTTGTAATTAGATTAATTGATTTTTATTAATCTCTCAGTGCTACTCGCAAACTCGAAATATATGAAGCTGCCGTTTTCAGAACATACACCATCGCCTCACAATTTATAGCGTAGAAAAATTTTCCACAGGTGAGACGAAACGGATAGGTTGATCTTATCATCGCAAAGTTCGAGTCCTTCATCAACGCTGCAGGGAGCTTAAACCAGGAAGCCATGAACATTGCATGGAATATACCTTAATTCACATCGTTTTTGCACATAATCACCGCCGTTCAAGAATAGAATACTTTTCGTTAATTCGACATAATCACTGTTTCTGAAAACAAACTGTTATACGTAATCTTGAAATATATTTTAAACAAAGGTAAAAATTTTTAATGCGATACAATTAAATTTTTAATCGCAATATAATACGGTAGGTACATTTAAATGTTTTGATAAAGAGATTTATTAAACTTACAATAAATTCAATATACATATAAAAAGCTTGTTATATCTACTAACATGAGCAAAAGCGTTACTGTAACAAGTTGGAATAATATGATCAGATGGAACGTATCTTCTATATTCTAATTAAGCTCCATTAATTTACAGTGCCTATTAACCAAGTTAATAAATTGTTTTCGATAATTTATCTGAACGTCTGTCTTGCTTGAAAAAATTTTTTTCAAGCAGTTTAATTTGACCAGTGAAATTTATAAAGTAGCGCTAATATAAAAAGTGTCCGCAACAAATTGCATTAGGACACATATCATGAGTAATTCAACAATTTAAAACATGATAATTATCGAGTACTGCAAACTGGTGATTTTGTCACTTAATTTATCACATAGGATTAAAAACATTCTGTCTTTTGTACTGATATTATCTGCACGCAATAAAAATACAAGTTTAAAATTTTAGGAACAATGGTAACATAATTTTAATTTTGTTGGATTTGAAATTGGATCTTCGACTCATTCGAACAGTGCACATCTTTCTGCATCACTATCACTACCCTGACTAAAAAGAGAAAGAAAGAAATCATTTCTTTGTAAAAAAATATATATACAATGCCGAGTTAAGGTTGTAATTTTATAAGCAAGACAGCCTTTTTTAAATACGCATTTATTTCTGAGAATTTTTTTATGAGAAGATATAACAGATTTTTGACACGGTTTTTGTCTTGCCAAACATAATTCCGAATCGTAAATTTATAATTTGTGAAATTTTTTGCATCATGGGTTTTACATTTTATGTTTCTGTCATTACTCGTAGTACAGACAGATACGAAATAGAAGTTATTAGAATACTCATATAAATTGCCAGGTTTACTACAATGAAATTTCCATCCTGCAGCTTAACGGGAGATGGTGTCCGCATAATGATAAAGATTAAATTTTTCGCCAACTTCGCAGGAAGATTATACTAAGTGCTCTGATAAATGAAAAGTCCAAGGAATTTCATGTAGGTAATCCCCGAAAAAACTATAGGTATACTGATAATTGTGTTAGAAAGGTACATTATTGAGTTTTGCAATAGTATATCTTGTGTGGCAAGTGTGGAAAGCAACGAATTATGTCGCGCGTGAAGTTGCCGCATGAGCCGAAGGCTTATGGTGTATTTACACGGGTACGAGTGTGAATGCACCATAAGCTGAGGCGAATGTGGCAACTTCACGCGCGACGTAATTCGTTGTCTTGCACACATGCCACATACAGTATTTTTTGTAATACCTGTCGCAAAAGTTCGATTTGAGATTAAAAAATTAATTAAAATTAAATTTAAATAAGAAATAGTATTCAGCGAATACTATGTAACGAATTGACGTTTTGTCTCGCGTGAATTTTGTTACGTTCAAGTTTGTTATGTCAGTCGAAAATCGTAAAACAAAAACTATCAACCGTAAAAAAAGAAGGTTCTTTACATATTAGTGCGGTAAAGTAAGGCATACATTATCGTTGAGAAATAAGCCACTTTCCGCACGTTAAACAGCAACCAAAAATCGTACTTTCGCGACAGGCATTGCAAAAAATATTTAATTTACGTGTAATAAAAATTTATATTAAACAGATAAATAATTGTTCAAGATTTCAATTTATCTTAGCGTTAAAAATGCACAACGTTGTTCTGATGAGAAAGAATTGCATGGTACTGTCTCATCACAACAACGTTGTGAAAGTAAATAACGCAATATCAGTCCTCTGTGCGTAAAATGAAGAAACAGTAGAATTATCTGGACCGATTTAAGGCAAGTAAAATTGAACGCTATATAACATTAATATAAAAAGAATATCAAGATAAACTTTATAATAATAAATAATATTTTTTGATTAATATAAAATAAAAACTAATATAAGTTATATTAATTAGAATCTTTTTCAATCTTGTATACATACTTATATACATGTAATCTTATATACATACGTGACAAATATACACGTTGTGTATACATCAAAAGAAGTCGATATTAAAATATTAAAATATAATTCTACGATATTTTCTATTTCTTATTTACATATGTATGTTACTTTTAAAGGCAGAAGTTATATTAAGGGAATTTTTTATTCATTAATCATTGTCACCCGTATGAACGATATATATGTTAAGGTCGTTCTCAAGATATCTGTCATAGTGTTTCGCGTAAGATAGAAAAATTTTCCGGCGCTAATTCGAAGAGGGGTCTTCATTCTCATCATAATGAATACCAGATCTTTCACCATGATGGGCGACATTTCATGCCATGCGGAATTGTATATGGCATAAATAATTGACTCGCTTTGATTTTGCAACGTATCACCGGCATAAGTATACAAAAAAGTCTGTACTATATAAAACTGAATGGACATGAACATTTTTATCATTTCCTCATAATTTTGTTGCTTGATTGACAGAAGAATTCCCATTCCTGAAAACCGCAATTCTTTGAATTAAAATATTACATTAGATTTTTATGCTGAATGTATTTTATATGTTGAAATATGTATATCTCTTTATAAGTTTTATAATTGTTATTGCTATTTTATTATTTTTTACAGTTTATATTGGTACATTGCTTCTTCTAATTAATTTGAAATTTTATCGCAAACATCCAAAATAATTCAATAGGTTTATTTATAAAAATGTACTGCATAAATGTACTGCAAAATCATTTTTATCGTTATTACGCAAGTTTCGAAACATAATTTTGTACCTTTGTAAAGCATTTCAAAATGAGTTAGACCAATATAAACTTGTCAAAAAGATTGAGTAAAATATATACCTGAAATTGCAACGGCTATGCTAATTATTAAAAAGCGTAGTAAAATGTTGATATTAAAAGCATCTTCGATATTCCTGGCCAATGCTATCAGCTGACAATGTCTTTTGACCAATGGCCCCAAAACATGACGCTTTTTATCGTAGCGTTTTTTGTTGATTTTTGTAAACTGTATCCTTAAAAGCTTTAACTGACCGCAAAGATGCATCACTATGCTGAAAAAGAAGACGTCGCAAGCACATTCTGATATTAATAGCACAGACCCTTGTATTATTTGCATTGCAAACAATATTTTATACGTAGAATATGAAACCCCTTTGTACAGACATGTTGATGGAAAGACAAAATTCCATGTAGTCGCAGTGCCGTTATCTATACTTCCAGCCTGTATAATACACACACATTTATAGGACGTATTTATTTTTGCAAAACAAAATATTATCTTTATTAACAAAACATGATTCTATTTTACTCACAATCAGTAAATTTAATACAACCTCTTGCTTATTGCTGAGAAAGGCGGATGTAAACCATAAGATGCCTGCTATTACTCCAACGATCAAGTGAGTCCGGGCGACCAGACGTCCTCTACGTGCATACGCCATCATTACTACACGCGACTCTTTCTTCATAGCCGGAGACAACCAGTCATCGATCGCAGAATTGATATTAACGGCGATCTTTCTCATGTAAATTCGCGGGAAAATGATGTTTAACCACCCATGTGTGCTGTTTTCTATGATATTGAGAATTTCAAAACCGTCTCTGACAGCATCACAGCTTTTGAAAGGTTCTATCAGCACGTTGATCACTGTGAGAGACTGCACGGTAAATATAAAATTGCGTTCTCATGTGAAGTTGCACTACGTCGAAAACAATAAATATTGAAAAACGATGTCCAAATTATTTATTAAATTCTAATCGCTAATTGTATTTATGTTTATTGTGTATATTATAATTATGCATAAATTACTGTGCATAATATATCTTTCTTAATGTACTATATTTTATACATTTTTAATATTTTGTATATATACAATGTTACAGAAGTTATTTTAATTACAGATAATTAAAAATTTTTTATATAAAAACACAAATATACATATATAATTATATATAAAATTTGTGTATATATGTTTTTTTTTGTATAATTTTTGTCCGTCTATGCTGGAAAAATAATAAAAAAAAAATAAAAAATAATAAGAATAATTTTTGTATTGCTTTTTTATAAAGAGTACAGGAAATGAGTAAAAAATTAAGTTTAAGGAAATGAGTAAAAAATTTCCTATATACATAATCATATATAAATGCAATAAATAATTATATATAAAATATGATTATACCTATATAATTATGCATAGAATAATATTGTATAATCCAATCACGCAATTTTACTTTTTGTACAAAAGAAGAAAGCACAAATTATTTTTTAGTTTTTCTTCTGTATATATTCTTATTATATTTTTCCTATATATCTATATCTATTATATGTAGGATAAATAATAAGACAGAGATTATACTAAGAAAAAAAAACATATATAAATATATTTTATATATATTTTTATAGAAAAATTCTTTTGCCGGTAGACTTAATTATTCAATAATTTAAAGTTAAAATTCTCATAATTTTGAAGCTGAGTGAAAAAGAAGCAAATGCAGTGCAGCTTTTTACTCACGTGTTAACTTTCACTAAGAGTTTGCATATTCTTTTGCTCTTACCATTACAAGCAGCTAATTTCTACATTGCATAATATCTTACATTATGTTATGTTATTTTACCACTACTATGAACATTATGAACCACTGAATCGTGTAAACTACGTTATTCCGTTGCAAAGGCCATAGACCTAGTATCCACATCATCGATCTTATCGTAGAAAAGCCATAATCTATACTACTGTTCCAATTCGTCTTCATGTTCAGCGATGTATTGGCTGGTTTCGACTTCGAAAAAGAAAATTGTAGCCG
The DNA here is from genome assembly GCA_035220615.1 of Leptothorax acervorum. Lineage (NCBI taxonomy): Eukaryota > Metazoa > Arthropoda > Insecta > Hymenoptera > Formicidae > Leptothorax > Leptothorax acervorum. The sequence continues at coordinate 47,170 of JASTWQ010000248.1, read as the reverse complement.
TGCGTGACGGGTTGCTCGGGTCGATGCCTTACTTTTGTCGTGAAGAAAATTGCTATCATCTATCTATACGCATCTAGTCCTTCCGCAGTGACCAAACTTCAGGGTGGTAAGATAAGTGATATGACAAATTTGTGTGTCTACCGCGCATCTATGAAACGTCCGATAATGCATACAATTTTCAATGTTGCTGTTGTGTCAGCGCATAGATGCTCACGATCAATTCGAATGATGATGTTCCGTATAGTAAGTCTGCGTTTCTTTCCACGAGCAAGAAAATGTTTTTTTTTTTCAGTTATATATCATCTATTTGAAGCGATATAGTGAACGAAGTAAAGAGAGTAAAACTATCGCGACAGTACATGTGACAAAGTAGAAGAAGCTATACGAGTAAGCGTGGTTGCAGAGGAAGAATGAGTTTCTGGTTTTGAGATCTGGAGCATCGCTAAATTTCTGGTATTTACTTAATCCCTAAAAAAAATTTTTTTTAAATAAAAAAGTATATACGCCAAATATATAAAAAGTATTTTAAAAAGTGTGCATTATTAAATAAAAGCTCAACAGCTTAAAAATAAATATAAAATTAATTTAATTAGCCAAGTATTATACTAAGATTTTAAATCACAAAAGACAATATTTTTCAATATACTGCATAAGTATATGTATGTATATTTGTTTGAAAATATTTTAATTAATTGTATTTACGTTTTTTTACACAGCATAAACAATTTCTATATAACTCATGCATATATGTATATTTTATGTGTTCTGCAAGTTGTGATTAGATTACTTGATTTTTATTAATCTCTCAGTGTCACTCGCAAAACCGAAACATATGAAGCTGCCGTCTTTAGAATATACACCATCGCCTCGCAATTTGCGTAGAAAAATTTTCCACCGGTGAGACGAAATGGATAGCTGGATCGCATCATCGCGAAGTTCAAATCCTTCATCAACTTTGCAGGAAACTTAAACCAGGAAGCCATAAACATTGCATGGAATATTCCTTCACTTCCTCTTTGTAAAAAATTACCGCCATAGCAGTACACCAGCGACTCCATGAACATGTAGTTCAAAAGTAGAGTACTTTTCGTTAATTCAACATAATCGCTGTTTTTTAAGCAAACTATTATACGTAATCCTGAAATATATTTTAAACAAAGATGGAAATTTAAAAATTAACATAATGCGATACAATTAAATTTTTAATCGCAATTTAATACGGTACATTGAAATGTCTTGATAAAAAGATTTATTAAGCGCACAATAAATTCAATATAAAAGGTTTGTTATACGATACCTAGTAGTGCGAGCATAAGCGTTACTACAACAAGTTGACATAATATAATCAGATGGAACGTATCTTCTATATTCTGATTGAGCTCCACTAATTCACAATGCCTGTTAATCAAGTTAATAAATTGTTTCCGATAATTTATCTGAGTGTCCGGCTTGCTTGCAAAAATTTTAAATTTTTTTTCAAGCAGTTTAAGTTGACCAGTAAGGTGTAGAATAACGCTAATATAAAAGGTGTCCGCAACAGAATGCAATACACATATCATGAGTAATTCAACCATTTGAAACATGATGATCATGGTATACTGCAAACTGGTAATTTTGTCACCTAACTCACCACATGGAACTATAAACATCCTGTCTTTTGTATTGACATTATCTGCACGCAACAAGAATACAAGTTTTAAGTTTGAAAAACAATGATAACATAATTTTAATTAATTAATTTTGATATTAAAGTAAATCAGTTGAAGATAAAAAAAGATAAATAATGAAACAATATGATAAATGTAATAAATAAAATAATTCTGAATACCTTATTTAAATATTTTTAAAACTCTAACAGAAAAAGGATTTTAATTACAGATCAGATCTATTTTGTCAAGGAAAAACTCTAGATAATTATTATAGGAGATAATTATTTGCACAATTGCATAACATATTTTTTATCTTCATCTCTCAATGTCTAAGGTCCGAATTAATAGACATTTCTCAGTTGTCAAGACCAGTCTGTCTTTGTGTCGCGTATGGTAAAACGGTATACGCGAGACAAAGACAGACTGATCTTGACAACTGAGAAACGTCTATTAATTCGGACCTAAAACAGAGAGTTCAATATATAGTAACAAAAAATTTGGAAAACAAATGCATCCGTAATACACTGGAAAGTTCAGTCAATATAGATTTTCTTATTTTTTAATATAATTTTTAGTAATTATTATTAATATTCTTGCGAATATATTTAAAGAGCACTTCTTATTAAATAATAATGTAACAAGTATTATAGAAATTTCACATTACCATTTGATGCGTTCACCATTTGATCTTGTAAAAATAGGTTTTTTAAGTTTATAAGTACGACAGAAAGTACATAAAGGGAGCCACATGTGAAAGCTAAGTACAGCATGAATAAAGTACACAGCCTGGATTTGGACGCATGTTTCTTCATGATCTTGTACGATTCTTTGTCATTCTTTGCAGACGACCAATCGGTGATAGCAGAATTAATATTTTTAGCCAGCTTACTTCCGTTAGCATTAATACAGTTGTATTTCAAAATTAAACACAACGTGCTTGCAAAATATAATATGGTTTCTATATCTGTAGTAGCATCACGATTATTTCCAGTGATTTCCATATACAGGAAGATGAGTGGTGACAACTAACAATGATCCCGTTGCCTTAGAAAATATGATATATGCGTGTACAGTAACGAGTATAAAATATATCCGAACTTGAAAAACTCGAACTGTTTACGAAAATATTTAGTAATTCTTCTGTACATAAATTCTTGGGCTTAGAAATTGAGAATTGTTCCAGTATACTTTTTTCTCTCTGTTGCAACGCGTTTCTACAATTTTTTCCTTCGATATCAACGTACTGCCAACGTACCTGCATAAATGTCACTACGCTCCATTGGACTATCATGAATATCCTCTTCTTCTGTAGCGGCCATATACCGAGTATTTGCATAAATGTTCTATGAGTGGAGAATTCATACGCGATATCATCGTTCCAAACATCATCCGACATTATGGTAGTTGCACAAACTACACGGATGACTGGACATTCGAAACTGATCGGTTCTTATGAGTGCAATTTTCTATATTGCACAAATTCAATGTTGAATTGCGTTGTCATGAAACATTACCATGGAATATATCAACGTGGATAAGACATATTATCCCCATTAGACTCATATTTTATTAGCTCATACGGCGCATGATGGATGGTAGTAAGATAAACGTAAAAAGAGACAGTATAATGTGTCTTCTATACACTGTAGCAACATCTCCCACTACTTCGCAGTCATGAGCGCAATAAAAAGAAGATCGCGTGAGCAGTCACGAAGAAAACGTGCATTGTGCAATATAAATGACAAATTAATTCAGAATTTGAATATGCGATATAATTAACGGAAACGTTATTTTGTTCAATTTGATTAATAATGTCGATATATTCAAGGGCAAGTGTTTGTAGCGCAACCTGGAGTTTTGAGTTTTAATTGAGTATTAAAAACTGAGCAATACATTGTGACGATGCTACCCAACAATTGATCTTATTTGAGATTGGAATAAAAAGAAATAATCGGTATGTTTAGATTATGTTGGTAAAGTGTAATAACATTGCAATTATTATGATGTAATATTATTTTTTTTAAAATGATGGAAACGAGTTTATAAAAGTATAGAAGTATGAACATTGAATGAAAAATGAAAGACAGAAATTATTTTTTTGCAAAAGTATATGAAAAGTACAGGAGAAAAACGATCAATGTCTATGCGGAATAATTTCGAGAAAAACGCAATTTTAAGTTTCAAGACATCAGATATCTTAGGAAGCTATTGAAAAAAGTACTGACAGTGAATATTTAAATGCACAGATAGTGTTTACTTATTGTTAGTATTTACATTGTATGTTGTGTATGGACTCTGATGGTTCTTTCCCACAAGCGCGTGGACTATAATCGTTTTTCCCCAGCATGGTACATTTCTTGGCCTTATTCCTAAAAAATTATAACTGTTCTTGATCAAAACAGATAAGAATTATGAAAGTTCTTTGAAAATGCCACAACATAGCATGCTCAGATCAATTTCGACAAAAAGTAAACTTTGATCGTTTTCCCCCGTACCGTTCATGTACCCTTCAATGCAGAGTTAAGGTTGTAATTTTTTAAGCAAGACAGCATACCTTTTTCACGTACGTATATATTTTTAAGAATTTCTTTATGAAAAGAAAATAATAAATTTTTGGCACGGTTGGATGGTTATGTTATAATTTTAATTAGAAATTTTATTAAGACAATATTATAGTAAACTTTCGTTTCTACAGAATTCTATCTCGCCGAACATAATTCCGAATCGTAAATTTATAATTTGTAAAATTTTTTTTATCATGGGTTTTATATTTTATGTTTCTATCATTACACGTAGCACAGACAGATACGAAATAGAAGTTTTCAGAATACTCATATAAGTTGCCAGGTTCACCACGATGAAATTTCCAGCCTGCAGCTTGACGGGAGATTGTGTCCGCATAATGATAAAGATTAAATTTCTCGCCAACTTTGCAGGAAGATCATACCAAGTGCTTTGATAAATGAAAAGCCCAACTTCTTCCATTTGGGCTTTCATGTAATCCCCGACAAAACTGTATACGGATAATTGTGTTAGGAAGGTACACAATACCATGCAGCTTTTCCCCATCATAACAATGTTGTGCATTTTTAACGCTAAGATAAATTGAAACCCTGAAAAATTATTTATCTGCTTAATATAAATTTTTATAACGCGTAAATTAAATATTTAGCAAAACTTAATAATGCCGTAAATGATATATTTATAATATTCACCCATTATACACAACAATATGCTGCTAATAAATAACTGCGTCACCAAAACTAAACTGATCGATTCAGCCAGTTCCTTGGCCAACACTATCAGACAGTTATGCCTCTGAATTAGATCATTGAGACGGTCATAGACTTGCGGACTTGAGACAGCAAAGTCGATGAAATTGGCCTTTAGAATTCTTATTTGACCGCACATATGTAATGTAATATTGAGGAACAAAGAGTCATTACCTTTATAGAAAGGAAATATAATAATACAGACTTCATTTCATTAATGTAATAAAAAACATAATTCTGTATTAAATTTGTTTGTATTACTTCTATCTACAGAGAATTACGTATTTAATCTAATCTCTTACATATTACATTTTTATAAATATATTTTTTATGTTGCTATATTATATATTTTATTATATATATGTAAATATCTTTAAAATTTACAATAAGCAAATTAGTATTGTATATATAGTTAATAGAATTAATAAAAAATTCTGACATGATTTTAGGTTAAAATTTCTGGCACATTTTAAGTAGTATTATATAATACAAAAAATGTAAAAAAAATCATACGAATCAACAAATAGATACTACCATGATTACAAGTACATGTAAGTACTAGCACGATAAATTCCAAGAAACAGACAATTCTATGCATGCTCGTTGGGACATGCAAGTATTCCAATGCGCATCTTGATGGCATTGGATAGTCCAATACAACGTCTTCATTTGTTACGTTAATCTGGTTATCTTGATCATTAACTAGATCTTCACCCAGAAGAGGAATTAACGAATATATCGTCACGCTAAAGTAAGAGAAGCACACCATGAAACAGGAGACAGTTCTTCCCATAAAAGCGTGTCTTCGCATAATGGCACGGTGCTCTGTGTTTTCAATCGTCAGATAATCATTCAGAGCAGAACCGTAATTGTCAGTTAGGTTTTTCGCGTATATGCGGAAGCATATGGTCTTCAGCACTCCGAGCACGCCGCAACAGGCCAACATGAGACCATCTATGTTCTGTTCCGCGTCAGTGCAGCCCATGCGAAGCTCCATGAAAGGCAAGATCACTATTATGCTCTGTTGATATGCGTAAATGGTATACTTTCTCATTCAAACATCTTTTGTGTCTAGAAAAAATATGCCCCAATTCCAGATCGACGGATCTTTGAAAATATTAAAGTTTAATTATAAACGATGGTTTTTAGAATTGGAATAAATGACGCTCTTTCAGTCCTCAGTGCATAAAGCAAAGAAACATTAGAATTATCTTTACCGATTTAAAGGCACGTAAGATTGAACGCTATAAACTTTATTATCAAAAGAATATCAAGATAAACTTATGATAGTGAATTATATAAATTTTCGAATAATATAAAATAAAAATTAATAATATATAGATATCATTGAGAATTTTTTTCCAATCTTGTACGTATTATTTATTTAGATTGTCTTTCACGTATGATACGATCTATCTTTTTTTGATACGTTACTATAAAAAAATGTCATGTTGATGCGATTCTTGTTAGACACGTATAATAAAATTACAAAATGAGCGACGTAGCACTCCCGACATGCTACCTACGTGAATTTCTCAGAAACAGTTACGCTACCCCTCAGCATGAACAAGAAATAAACCGTAAGTTCTAAACAGAAATGTCTTCATTAGTCAATTTGCAACAGCCTACGGTTGTGTATCTACGATATTCTCGATCAATGAGTTGCTATCCCTGAAAAGGAGCATTTTGCTATATACGTCGTCAATAATATCCATCGTTTAGGAATTTAAACACTTGGTACTGTCATCGACATCAAGAAAGTTTGATTTCAAAATGTTGTAATGTCAACGTAAAAGCTATTCCATTTAGGTACGTTTTCAAATAATCACGCGACAAGGATCGTCGAAATCGAACTGAGACGATGCGTACCATGCAACAGGTGGCCAAGATGCATCGTATTAGCGAGTAGATGTTATAAACTTGAAGTGGCCAAACACCGATGGGCCACGCTAACAGCTTGAAGGGAGTCATCGCGTACGCGACATCGTTCTTCCATCGTTCGCTTGCCATCGGGTCGAGGTAATGACTGTAACTGATGTCAATAACCAATAATATGCCCGGTACATCGGCACACAACGCAGGTATTACTATTCATTTTTTATTCAGTTTGAGACGTATATACCCGCTTATCAACCCGCCTCTACTTTCTTAACGCATTATATCAGAAAATACAGGAGATTATGCTTTTACGCCAAATTGTCGTTGGAGAATTTGCGTGACCATTTCTTCTAAGTTGCTGCGGATGTCGAACAACTATATCCTTTACTGTATGGAGAGAACTTTTACTTGTACAATTCAGTCACTACATGTTATGATCCGAGTGTATAACGTTTTATTTCGCAATTTTTTTCACTACATCGACGCTCGGTCAAACTTTTTGAATTTTTCTGCTTGAAAGTAATATAACAGGTAAGTTACATATGTCTATTTTCTACTTTGTAAGTTATTCAGAAAAGTAAAAAGCAAAATTAAAATTTTTATTAAACATATTTATGTTTCTAACAATATTTATTAAACAAACATAATTTGTAATACAGAAAAATAAGAAGCCGAGAGTTTTAGAACATTTCTGAAACTATTAAGATCCACAACATAGAATTTACCCACTTTTATGCGAACCGGTACATTGGCACGAGCTATTATAAAATATATATCTCGCACAATGCTTGTTGGCAAGTCATACCATTTACTTAAATAAATCGCGCAAGAAATAGCTTGCGATTTTAACGACAAAGTTTCTCCCATATAACTGTATAGGAACAGCTGTATCATTAATATATTAAAAGAGGCTATGCTTCTCGTGACAAGAAAATACTCATGGTTTGCCAATGACACAATGAGCTGTAATCCTGAGAAATATTCGATATTCAATCAATCTGTTTGTCGTACTAATTACATAGTAACTTAATCTTTTTATCATTTTCTAAACGATTGATTCACACGAGAGCAATGTGCGATTATTATTAAGAAATTATTATGATATTATGAAGAAAAGAAATACACGATGTCTTAAATTTTAATTACCTATTAAACATATCTGCAAAGCGTGGAGGATCAATTGAGCGATCAAAATGATATCGAGTGTATCAACGATGTCTTGGGCTAGATTCAAAAGCAAACAGTGCCTCTCGATCAATATGACTATTTTAGTTCGTTTCCAATAACCGTTCTTTTTTTCTTCGTGGAACCGCAACATTTCTAGACCAAGCACTTCTAGTTGACCACAGAGATGCATGCAAACACCAAAGAGAAAAACGTCGCTGCCAATATTCCCCGTGGCTGTGCTGATCAGCTGAACAGTTTGAAGAATGTATATACCGTAGCAAACGATTTGAGCATCAAACGGACAGATCATCTGGTGAGGCAACACTATAGCTCGCATCTCTCTCTCGGATTTCGCAGTTAATGTAACGTTCTGTGAAGAAGGTAACGTTGCATAGGATAGAAGTGGTCCAACTATTAACGGCGCGATGATAAAATATGAGGTACCCATCTGAAAGAAGAAGACAAATCTGCCCAGATTGGTGTAACGAAACATAACTTGCCGATGATCCTGTTTTGTGATATACGTCCAATCGTACGCTGCATTGTACAGATTCTTCAACAGGTTGTCGCGATGCAACCGTATCAGCGCTATCTTTATGATGGTCAAAATTCCGCATGAAACTAACATGAAGTGATCAATGACCATAGTCAAAGTGGCACTGTTGTGGTGACCAATGTCCACGCCAATATAAATTACCATAATAACCTGCCGGCATAAAATAAGTATAAAAATAATATCAAGTACATTATTTATTTCGCCAGTGATAATTAACAAGAATTTTTTAATCGACTTTAACTGGCAATATTCAATCATCTTTCCGAAATGAACGTTGAAAAACTGCGAGCCGACCAGATTTGTCAGATTCACACAGCACGTCGAATTGGTTACGACGCCCGAACGGAATGCGGGAGGTTCCAGGTTCGAACCCTGGCTGGGGTAATATTTTTCGCAATATAAATTAAAAACTATTTAAATTGACCAAAATCCATGGTCAAATTCATCGTCTCGATTTGATCTGGCGTCGAAACCAATTCGACGTGCTGTGTGAATCTGACAAATCTGGTCGGCTCGCAGTTTTTCAACGTTTATTTCGGAAAGATGATTGAATATTGCCAGTTAAAGTCGATTAAAAAATTCTTGTTAAAAATAATATATTTAAAAGATATATATTTTTATTGTAGACTATTTTATTTGCTTTATATGAACGTATTATAAACAACAGTTGCAGAATTAATCTTAAAGACTTTTCGCGATCTTAAGGAATAGAAAATAAAAATGCTAAAACTCAAAATATGTTAATTTACAAAGCAACACAAAAGTACGTGTTCATATTTTTATCTTCCACAAAAAGGGAACATCTAACATGTTCAGAAAAAATTTCTTATGCTTTACTTATATATTTATTTTACTTATTTTACTATTATATTTATGCTTTACTTATATTCAAACGAATATAATAAAAAATAATAATATACAGCACTTCATGTACAGAGCAAACTATATATTAATAAATAAGATAGTACGTTTTACTTTTAACAAGATAACTTTTAATTAAATAATTTTGTGACTTATATTATCAGAAACAACAATTTAGGTAGTTTTTAAATGTAAAATAAACTTTTAGATTTACCTGCGTGACTGTAAGAAACAGCGCGCGTAATTTTGCAAAGTTTCTACCACGATCCACGGGCCATGAACCAAGCGGCCACATTATTCCCTTATACAGAGAAAATTCGCGAGACATTTCTTTGTTCCATATTTTGCACGATGCCATCCTCGCATATTAAGGGTTACGGAGTCATCGAGCGTAAGCACGAGCTAACGCAGCTGATACTTTCATTCATTATTGATCGGAGCGCATTTCGCTATGCACCCCAACGTTGAATGTTTCTGCGGTCTTGCGCATTTGTAGCATTTACGCATGGCCGGAAATGACAGTTTGTCATAATTCGTAAAAAGCTCTAATACGTGTCATTGATCTAATAGCTTGATGATAAAGCATATGTCAGTTTCTCATATAGGGTCCTTACCCTTATATAGGGTCCTGACCCTCATATTTTCGCGTTGCGAAAAAATAAGTTTTTATTTCCTATATCGTCTCAGCTAGAATTCATGTCTACAGACCGCTGAAGATCCGAGAGAAATATATTCTCTAAGATGAATTAAATCAAGATAGCATAAAGTTACAAGTAAGTAAATCATTATATCCCTTTTCTCAATTGTAATTTAAGATTTAATTTAAGTAGATTAACAATCGTAATTAAATTCTTTATTTATTGTAAATAATTTTTTCGTTGAACTAATACATTTACTCGATACGTAGTATTATCTAACATGTTAAATAATATATCTCAAAAGAAAAGAAAAATAATTTATAGACCGATATTCATAGTCGGATCTTATTTCAAGACCGTGTTAAGACTATTAAGTAATGTTTATATCTATAATATATTTTATATAAAATCTTATTTTATTTTATATTTTTATATTGGCTTAAAATAAATTAAGCAAAACTGCCGAATTTTAACAATATTGTCTATAATCGGTAGACCATGAATTATTTGCTTTTATAAAGATAATAAGAGTTTCTCTCATACAAGGAGTGTATTTCTATATGTGCGGTGTATTTTTAAATAAAATAGAGCCTTTAAAAGTAATAAGATAAAAAAACGTTAAATAACAAGCTGACAATACAATGATTAGCAGTACTCTTTAGTATTAATGCAATAGTATCGATATAAAGAAGAAGATTTTACGCATGCTGACTAAAGCATTTAAGTACACTTTATAACGCATTTTAATGATGCATACTGGATACTCCAGCACGGTATACTCATTAGTTCTATTGGAATGCTTTTAACTGTGTTGTTACGCAAAATTATTCCTCAACAAGAATACATAGCCTCAATAAGAATTTATTGTGGCTATGTTTTTAAAGCTGCCGCTTATCGAACGATCGCTTCATACTATCGTACATAAGCTGGCAAGAAAAGATCTTTACATGTTCCGCTCATACTACAGTACGATTTAGTGTTATATTTTATTTTGTCTTGGCTTCTTTACATCAGTTTGGCTGTAAAGGTTGTAGATTTAATTCGTTTAAACATAAGAATATGTAGCGGTTGAGTAGACTTTTTTTTCTTTTAGTTTCTGTGTTAAAGCGGATAAAGACTTCAATTTTAGACAAAAATATTTTTATTAGACAACTTTTACATTTAAACTTTTCTACTTTCAAAAGGATTATTATATGTAGTAGGATATTATCTTATTTTCTTATATAAAGAATGAAATTTAAAATAAAGAATTTTTTAAATAATTTATTTGCTAATATTTTCCTAATGTTAAATTTTTATGTAATATAAATTTAAATTATATACTATTCAATTGAGCTAAAATTTTCGCACCGCTATGAATACTCTTCTTAAAGAATGTGTAACATGATATATAATACAAAAAAGTATTCATTATAAGTACCTATTTGTTTACTGCTTTTCAATCATAACACGTAAGGCGGATAAGTAGGATACTGCAGTCTTCAGAATATCAGTGAAGGTAGCACGTGTGACGTAGAAAAACTTTCCAGCAGTCAGACGAATGGGTATATTCGTTTTTATCATAATGAACGTCAGGTCTCTTATATCGTTGGGCGAAAAATCGAACCAGTTGCTGTCATAAAGCGCGAATGACAAGGCCTCGCTTTGATCCCTCAAATTATCGCCCGCGTACGAATACAGGAAGCATTGCAGCAACATAACGATCATTACTACAATGCTCTTCATTATCATAACCATGTCGTGAATGTGCCAGGATACAATAAGTCCGAAACCTTAAATTAATTTACTTTATTTCTTACTGGTCTTTTTCAAATTATAATTATTTTAAAATATTTAACTAAACCCCGGTACAACTGATATTATCTGCATAGAGTAGGAGTCCCCAACTTACGGACCTACGGGCCGGATCCAGCCCGCGAAGTTATATCTGACCCGTTAAGAAATTTTGACGTTATAATATAAAAGAATTTAAAAATGGAAATGTTGTTTTCGTACGATTTTCAAACATAAAAACCGGATAAAATAAGTTTTATTGGGCCCTTCGGTTATTGGGAACAAAAAATGGTTCTCTTGATAAAAAAGGTTGGAAACCCCTAATACAGGGGTTACAATATGTAAATTTGTCTTTTATTACAAGTGATTGTTAATATAATATTTATTTATTTTTTGATATTTAAATGCTCATTATGTAATACTATTTTGGGAATAATTTTTTGAGAAATTTACATAATAATCCTTATACAGGGTATATCAAACCACCTGTCCGGCCTGTCCCACCTGATTTTTCCGTAAACGCGAGGTGACAGAAAGTTGGAGAGAAATGTTAAGCCCCAAATTCTATCGGAAGGATTAAATAAGGGTATTTCCGTTTTCCAGAACTGACTGGAAGTAGTGGTAACTAGGGTCAACTTGAAATCTGAAATCAGAACATGTCGTATAGAGTATCGTTGGATAAAACTTGAAAGAAGAAACATATTTTATTTGAACATAATCGAAGTATCTCCAACCGTTGGAGAGAAACGACTGGAAAATTGTGATGGTGTCGAAATAATAACACAAAGCTTCATATCCGGAGAAAGAAATCTTATATTAGATCCTACAAGTCTTCAAAGTGCCTTCCGTCTTGATTCAAACAAAAGCAGATTCTCTCTCTGATGTTATTTGTAGGTCGAAGGACTTCTGCGTAACTAAGCGATCGGCATGCTTCCTGAATATGCTCTTTCATGTTTTCTCTTGTTGTTGGACGTTGCTGGTAAATGTTTATTTACCCGTCTCCGCGTGAAAAATAATCCATGGGCGTCAAATCAGAGGATCGGGCCGGCCAAACTATAACGGACATTCTCTACTAATCCATCTTTCAAGTATCTACCCCGAGCCAACAAATTATTTGAATCAAGATAGAAAGCACTTTGAACACTTGTAGGATCTAATAAAAGATGTTTCTTTCTTTAGATACAAAACTTTATGTTATTATATATGTTAACGTTAGAATCCGAATTCCGTCAATACCCGATTTAACTAAAGTATATTTAGTTATTTCTAAAATTAAATAGTTAATACTAGTATTGACTGCTATAAAAATCTAGGTAAAACTATATAGTTTTGACTAGTTAAATCGGGTATCGACGGAATTCGGGTTCTGATGGTAACATATATATTTCGACACCATTATCTTCCACTTTTCCAGTCGTTTCTCCTTAACGGGTTGGCGATACTGTACCTAATTATAATGTTCAAATAGATGTTTCTTTTTTCAAGCTCCATAGATACCCTATACGACATATGTTCCCACTTAAGTTTTCAAAGTTGACCCCAGTTGCTACTACTTTCCATCAGTTCTCGAAAGCGGAAATACTCTCATTCGATTATTCAGATAGAATTTGGGGCTTAACATTTCTCTCAAACTGTCACGTTTACAAAAAAATCGAGTAGAACGGGTGGTTTAATACACCTTGTATATATTTTTTAAAAATATTAAATATATTAAATATTATTACGTATTAAAGTTTTTATTAAGAGCAATAAAATAATATTTAAGTTATTAAAATTCTATATCTTTGAAGTAATATTTAAATATATATTTATATTTTATATTTCCTTTGGATATCATAAACCCTCGTATACACGAAGGGATCGTGAAAATAACTCGTGCGACTTACCTGTTATGCATATTAAAATGGCGCTGGTAACGATCTGAGTCAAAATGATTATACTGTACGAATCGTCGATGTTTTCCGTGAGTTTTAACAACTTTCGATGTCTAACAACTAATTCTTCAAATATGCTGCCTCCTTTGCGCTTGTGCTTGCGATCAATCTGCTGAAAATCGATCATTAATAGTTCAAGCTGTCCACACAGATGCATAGTGACACCGACGAATATTCCTTCCGTACAGCAGTTTCCAGCGTATGTGATGAACAACTGAATCACTTGGTAGAATATAATGAGGACATACTGGAGATTTGAGACGGATTCGAAAAGACAGGACGTTGGAAGAACAAATGTCCTTCCGTTGGTGGTCGCGTTTACGAAGGGCAAGAGTCGCAACATATAAAATATAAGGGCGACACTTCCGCAGTAAAAAAGGGACAACGAGATTATTCTCGCCGTGCGTGCATACTGGATCATGATCTCGCGCGACCTCGTATCCTTAATGCTACACCAGTCCTGAATAGCGGAGTATAAACTGGTCGAAAGCGTGGATCGTTGTATCTGCAACAGGGTGAGTTTGACAATTACCAACATTGCACTTGAGGTCACCACGTACGTATCAATCGGATCTGCTGAGGAATTGTCGCAGGCGAGGTATACATTTATCAATAGTGTTGTCATCAGCAAAGTCTAAAATAATAGATCGTTACGGTAGATAAAAATGTTATCTAAAATTTATTGTTTGTAATCTTTACGCTTGCATGTTACGCTTGCATATACTTCTATATATTTACTTGTTATTATAAAGAATTGTTAAAAGCAATATTTAAAATATACATACGTTGTTTTTGAAAATATCGTTATATACACGTATAATCATTTAATTTTTCATACTTGACAAAACTATTTCTCTCTAGACTTACTCTAAATAATAAACTTATTCTTTTTTAAATTTCTTTCAAAGTACATTTTTATATTCGTGTAAAACAACTTATAATACCTTTATATGAAATATTTCTATGCATTTTGTAATAATATTATTGACTGGTGATAATTTCAGAAATATGTTTAAAGATGCATTGCTGTGTCAAACACGCATAAATATATATATATAATCTATATACTTTTCTTCTAAGGGAGCGTTTATGTTGGAGCAGTGATAAACGATAAGAGCGGCGATACCAGCAAAGCAGCGAGAATAAATACAGTAATTTATATGTGAGTGTTTATATGCTTCATATAAACACTTACATATTGTATATTATACTTAAAAATGTTTATATGCTTTATATACCTAAGCACTTACGTATAAATTAATGCATTTACTACTCACTGCTTCGTTAGTATATCGTTGCTCTTATCGTTTATCACTGCTCCAACATAATCGCACCCTTATGCAAACAATGTATCTTTAGATATATTCTTATATACTTTTATATATTTATCTTGTTATTAAAGAATTGTCAAAAGCAATATTTGAAATATACACACATTGTTTTCGAAAATATTGTTATAAATGTATAATCATTATTATCTACATTATTTATTATAATACTAAATAAGTAATATCCGTAATAATATTATTAAAACAATATATGTGTATATATATATATATATATATAATATATATTAAAGTAAAGTTTCTCTCACCTCGCTTACAATTGCAAACAAGTAACGAATCATCGAACAATAGATATCATTTTCAATTGGCCACACTCCTACAGGCCATGCCAAAATTTTGTAACTCGACAATGCGTAAATAGCATCCTCGTTCCAGTGTACCATTCTCGAAGCGATTCCAAACTGATCGTGCAGATGTACATCTTTAATAGTGTATATATACAGGGTAATTATGCATTAATACTATCTTCATTAATCGATTTGCCACGCTGACAACACCACGGCGCACTCGCGGGCATATAATATCTCTTCTTCGCCCGCATCCTAGCTCTCTCTTATCCTACAACTATTGATCGAGAGAACATAGCAGCATTGAATTACTCGCGCACATCAGAGTATATGCATATTTAAAGAGCTTGCAGAATGGGTATTTGCTCGATGGCAAATTGCTCGATCATCGAGCAATATTATTGCCTTACAATCCCCTGATGTTCCTTAAATTGTCTAGCATACATAAAAAATATCGATAAGCAGAATTTGCGGTCCATGCAATTTATTATTTTTCCAAGAAACGTTGTGCTTATGTTATTCGATACTTTTTGAAGTAATGCGTACTTACAGATAAAAAGAAAGACCACCGTGGAAGTTTAACTTATAATAAAAGGTGGTAGATGTACTTCAATCTCCAGTAGAAACATCCGACGTTTCGAATTGTGTTGATAACGAGACAATAACATGAACATACTTTACATTTATCTCTATAGACGATAAAGTAATGTGTATCCACGCTGTTGCAATATTTGACAATGCTAACACATCGGTATACATTTGTGAAACCAACTCCTTTCAAATTTGAGAATGTAAGTTATAATTTTAAAATAATTTTTACTTTTGACTCTACACACCAGAGAAATAAAATAAAAATACAGATATAATATTTAGTTACGCAGCATTATAGAGTTTAATGTGCATAAATTAATTTAAAAATTTCTTATCTAACCAACTTATTATATATCAAATTGAACCATATAAGAATAATAATATTGCTTAAGACCACGTATTGTACATAATTAATAAATATATATTTTATATTATACTTTTAACAATATGCAGATATAAATATACGATGCTTAGTATTTATTTAAACTTTTTTAAAATTAATTTATTATTATATGTAATTATTTTATACATAAATAATATTTTCTTGCATAGTGAACATTTTTAATAAAATTGTGTGTGAACAAGTATTGTTTTATTTAAAGCAAAAAATGTAATACATTTTTAAATGAGCATAATACTAACAATTCTATGTTGTAAATGTTTAAAACTTATTGTTAGCAGGAAAATACAAATACGATTATAAAATATGAACAGCACAATATACTGAAATACATAAATATATTCTGTTTACTTTATCTACACCATTATCTACATGTTATATAATATAATATTGTAAAGAAACAATTTTATATAATAATTAGATTATTCCTCCATTGTCACCCGTAAAAACAATATGTATGTCAAGGAAGTTTTTAAAATGTCTGTTATAGTGCTTCGAGTAATATAAAAAAACTTCCCAGCAGTGAGTTGAAGAGGTATCTTCGACCTCATCATAATAAATATCAAATCTTTCACCATAATGGGCGGCAATTTCTGCCATGATGTGCTATATATTGCCGAAACGATTAATTCACTTTGTTTCTGTAAAGTTTCGCCGGCGCGGGCGTGCGTAAAGAAGAAGGATTGTGCAATATAGAACTGAACAAAGAGCATGCTTTTTACTGCATTAGGATAATCCTGATGCTTAAGGTAGGTACATAATAGCACTCACAGTCCTGAAAAGAATATTTTTCTGTTTTTTCTAAGTTTCTCATTTTCTACATTTAGATAGGTACAATTGGTACTTTATTTTAATATACATATAAATATAAAGTATTCTGCTTTAACCATAATTGTATGATTATAATTATAAACTATCTTTAATTGTACAGTTTTATACCAACTATTCTCTGCTTAAAAAAAAAGACTGTTCAATATATCAACGATTCACTGCTTTAAATAAAGCAGATAACAGTTTATGTTCTTGATTAAATTAAAGCAGAAAATACATTATATTTATGCTTCCTAACACATAAAATTGTATATATACCTTTCTATACCAACTATTCTCTGCTTTAACAAAAAGACTGTTCAATATACTAACGATTCGCTGCTTTAAATGACTTTCCTTCGTTCATACATGTACTATTTCCACGTACATATTAGTCGTTTATGCCTTTCAATACTCTAAATAACTGTTATATTCTTCAAACTTTTTTTGTTAATAACTTTTTAACGAACAATGACCAACGGCTAAAACCTTCTGAAGGTTACTCAGAAGGATGACCTTGACAACATATGTCAAGGTCAAGGTCATCGGAGGGTGGCCCGTATATCTGCATAATTACCAAATTTTTTATCTAACTAACTTATTATATCAAAATAAACCATATAAGAATTTTATGTAGTTACAATTAATAATTACATATTTTAGATTATATTTTTAACAATACTTGTAGATATACACACATAAATATACGATGCTTAGTATTTATTTAAAATTTTCTGAAATTAATTTATTATTAGTATATATATATATAACTACTCTATACATAAATAATAAATAATATTTTATTGCATAGTGAACATTTCTAACCAAATGTACAATATACATATGTAGTCTCTTGCCTATAAAAACAATATGGTAAACTTATAAAGAAATATATATCTATTATCTCAATAAGTAATTAAATTATTATTTCATTTAAAGCAAAAACTGTAATACATTCTTAAATAAGCATAATACTAACAATTCTATGTTGTAAATGCTTAAAACTTATTGTTAGCAAGAAAATATAAATACGATTAAAGAATATAAATAGCACAATATTCTGAAATATATAAATATATTCTGTTTACTTTATCTACACCATTATCTACATGTTATATGATATAATAAAGAAACAATTTCATAAGATAATTAGACTATTCCTCCATTGTCATCCGTAAAAACGATATATATGTCAAGGAAGTTTTCAAAATATCTGTCATAGTACTTCGAGTAATATAAAAAAATTTTCCAGCAGTGAGTTGAAGAGGGGTTCTCGTCCGCAACATAATAAATATCAAATCCTTCACTACGATGGGCGGCAATTTGTACCACGATGTGCTATATATTGCCGAAACCATTGATTCGCTTTGTTTCTGCAATGTTTCACCGGCGTGCGTGAACAAGAAAGATTGTACGATAAAGAACAGAACAAACATCATGCTCTTTGCTATATCAGTATAATTCTGATGCTTAACGGACATTATAATACGCATTCCTGAAAAGAACATTGTTCTATTTCTTTATCCCTTATTTTCGACATTTAGATGCAATTGATACTTAATTTTGATATGGCATTAAAAATACTGTTGTCACAGTTTATCAACATTTCTTATTAGTTGTTTCAAGGCAATTGACTGTAGATGCGTCATGACTTTTGAAAGTTTCAACTTTTTAACATTATTAATCAAATTTGTGTGTGTTACATAAAAAAAATTTAATTCTTTATTCTCGTAATAATAAAAAATTTTAATCTTGTCAGTAACAGAGAAAACAGAATGGGCATTTAAGATATATAAATACCTGAAACTGCAATCACAATGGTGGTTATTAACAAACGAATTAAAATATTGAGATTAAAGGAGTCTTCAATATTTTTAGCCAGTATTATTAGTTTGTAATGCCTTCTGATCCAAGAACCCAATATGCTGCGATAATGATTTTTTTCGTAAGTTTTTCTTCCAACAAGTTCAACAAAGTGAATCCTCAGGAGCTCTAATTGACCGCAGAGGTGCATGGTAATAGCAAAGAAGAAACTATCGCTTGCACATTCTGCTACATAGACTATAAACCCTATTGGTATTTCCATGAGGAAAAGTGCTTTGTATGTAGAATATGAAATCCCTCGGAATAGGCATGTTTGCGGAAAAATAAAATTCCATAAAGTTACTGTATCGTTACCAACAATTACGACCTATTAAAATATCTCAAGATGTATTATATAATTTTACAATGGTAACAACAAGTAAAAAACGCGTAATGCACAGATTAAAATGCTATACTTGTAGAAGAAATGATTATATCAATAATAATCAGCTCGCATAAATTTTATTCTTTATTAATAAATTTAATTGTTTATAATATATCATTAATGCCAATTATAATATTTTCCACAAATAAATTCTTTTTATTACAATTGCTATATTGTATAGCGTCTTACACTTTAATGTAATTAAAGTAACAATTTGTGTCACAAATAAAATGGCACCTGTTGTTGATTTATGATAACATTAGTAAGGTATACGCCACCAGCTATCACTCCAATCATCAAGTGAGACGCAGTTATCACTCGACCTATTCGTGCATATCCCGTCATTATTAGATAAGACTGTTTCTCCGTCGACGAGGACGACCAATCGTCAATTGCAGAATTCACGTTTATGGCAATCCTTTTCATATAAATACGCGCAAAAACGACATTTATCCACGAATGAAATCCAGTCTCTATTAGAAGAAGAATGTCCAGAATGTCTCTAGTATCACCGCAGTTTTTGAAAGGTTCCATCACCATGCTGATTACTGTGAGAGACTATGAATATGATAGCAAAGTTCAACTATTTTATAAATAAATATTAATTTGATTGCACAAGGTTCTTGTAAATAAAGTAAAAAATTTTGTTTTGCAATGCTTAAATTTAGTTCAGATTAGACATAGATTAATTAAAATTTTAATAAATTACTATAAAAAATTGTTCCTAAAAATTGAAATTTTAAATTTGATCAAGTTATTATTGGGTGTTTTCCATTTAGTGACAAATCGACACAATTAAACGTCGTTCTATCTTTCTTGATATTCAATGAGTAACAAAAACAGAACGATACTTGTGTCGACTAGTGTAAATGGAAAGTACCCAATTAAATTATAATTTGATTAACTTTCGGTAAAAAATTAGTGTACCAATAGAATAATAGATATATATGTCTTTGCATTTACCTATCATTACATTTTACATCTAAAATAAGAAGCTACTTTTAATCTATAGGTACGCTGTCTTGTCTTACCTCTACAATAAATATGACACACCAGCGAAATGTGCAAATCATATCGTTTTGCTGCAAAGGCCATACACCGACTATCCACATCATCGTTCTTATCACTGAGAAACTATAGTCCATGCCACTGTTCCAATTTACTTTCATGCCCCGCGACATACTAGTTTCGATCTTTAAAAAATTGCGACAATGTCATGCATGAAAGGATGTTGTTCAATTTATGCAATGTATGGCTTTGGAAAGAATTACTATAGTCGAACGTACCATTTGTTCATCGATCGATATACATGGTAGTAAGATAAGTAGCACAATAATGTTGTGTGATGGTGCATTTTTGTAACACCCATGTTTTTCTATAATGTGCACAATTTTCGATGTTTACGATAGCTTTGTTATTCCATCGATATTTGTGAATGACTACGATCGAAACAACGGCAGTGTATTGAACTTACGAGGTCTGACAATAAAGTTCGTGAATTCGTCACGGTACATATCTTATTGCTGATCAAAGTAGTTTCGTTGAGAAGTAACATTCGCCTTGCGAATTATGTACCTCGCTTTCGCCCAGATATAGGTATGCTATCGGCCTATCGATATCACTGGGTGATAAAGCCGTCCGATAAAATCTGCAGAAAGTCTACCACACAAGCGAAGCCAAGATCGATATTTTCTTATCCCCGGACAAAAGACGGAAAAAATAAGGAAGGAAAAACGAGTTCGGCTAAAGAAGCAGATCTTTTTGTTTCTATGAGAGCGCAGGCAATTGCCAACAAGCCATCGGACGACGAAATTCGACTCCGCGTCCTTCCTTTAGGATTTTCGACTTCGACTCTTTCCTCTGGATCTTCCATATCCAACTTCGTCATCACAGCATAGCAGAAGGGTAATGATTACTCTCATATATATTTGACATATATTTTATATAAATTTTATTAAGTGCCCTTCTTTAATTATATTTTAATATTCGGCTTTGTACCGGCAATTAAATAATATGTTATTTGTGTTTTAATATTTGTTTACACATTTTATAATTGTTCTTTTTATTTATACTTGAGATTTTCGTTTGTGCGATTTTATAATTATAATTTTCATTTATATTTGGTAGTTCGACATTATAATTTTTTTTATTTATATTTAATATTTGTTTTTGTGATTTTACAAATTTTTCTCATTTATATTCTGTTATTCGTTTTTGTATGATTTTTATAACTGCTCTTAATTTGTATTTATATTTTGACGTTTGCTTTTGTAGGTATAATCTTTATAATTATTAGAGGACAGTGCCGAATGCATACCACTTAAGATATTTTTATTATATTTCCCATTTGATAGTGATTTATGCACAAATAAAAATCTTATGGTGGTACGATTTAGAAAACTTAATAGATTTTATAAAAATATTGATTTAATCTTATAATAATTATAAATATGTACATGCAAGGAATGTAAAATGTTCTACAATAAACCTTCTTTTATAAAGAAATAAAAATTTATAATAAAATTGCATGATTACATTATTGTTATCTATATAAATTGATCAAAAATTAACATCAGTTGTACCTAAATTTTTAAAATGTTAGCACGCACAAAGCAAGATGTAACCTGTTAAATTTTTGTCTATATTATTAGTTTCTCATTTATTTCATATTTTTGTTACTTATACTAATTGTAAGTAATAATATAAAATATTAAGGAGGTACGATTTATATGCGACCGCTGAGACCCTATAATAAGAGTCTAGCCATAAGCGGTTTTGTCAAAATCCTGCGAGAGGAAGAATAAGGATATACATTCGCTACCGCTTTCTCTATAATTTGGCCTCATCTGACACGCTCAAGCACATTTAACAACTATAAAAGTGTTGTAAGTATTGCAACAATAGGTAGATAGCGAATGATAGCGATATTGTAAATAGAGAATGTACATCGTTCTCTCTCGCAGGATTTTGACAAAATCGCTTATGGCCAGATTCTTAATTATTCTAGGGTCTCTAGGCGACCGGTACGCATTCGACAACTCTCCCTTATTACTTTCAATTAGGATATTTAATATTAGTTTTTATGCGACCTTTAAAACTACTTTTATTATCATTTATATTTTGACATTCGTTTTATGCAGAAACTATTAATTTTATTAAAAATTATCAAGATACTAAAAATGTTCATTCAAATTCGCTCAATTTGAAATTGCAATGAAAAATAGAGGTCTTTATTTGAAAAATTAGTCACAAGGTCAAACCAAAGTTACCATTGTGCGACCCCTCTTATACAAAATACAACTTTTATTCAAAAAGTTTTTTTCCAAAATTGCATATTTTCTAAGTATTTGCTTGTTAAGATTAAAATAAATCAATCAAAATAAATGTGAAGGCTCTCAAATTCAATAAAATATACTAAAAAAAGGCACTTAGAGCCAACGCGCGGTAATTGATGCGCAATTATACTTTATTTAATTAGTTTAACGTTTCTCTACGCTGAAGAGGACTCAAAAAAAGAGTTGAAACGTTCGTTTTAAATCACATGTTAAACTAATTAAATAAAGTATAATTGCAGCATCAATTACCGCGCGTTGGCTCTAAGTGCCTTTTTTTAGTATATATAAAATAAATCACTTGTATATATTCTATTTATCAAGAGACACTGTAGTGTCTCGCGTCAAGTACACGCGCAGTGCGACACCGCCCCGTACATATTTACACAAGCCGAAGAGTTGCGAGTACTCGAGATTTTGAGATCTCAATAACGGCTGAACGGATTAAGGGTAATTATTTAGATTAACTTACCACCCTCCAATGACATCAACCTTGACATCTGTTGTCAAGATCACTCTCCTGAGTAACCTTCGAAAGATTTTAACCGGTGTTCGTTGTTTATTAAAAAGTTATTAACAAAAAGAATTTCTACTTATTCATTATACGGACACCACTTTCAATTTTTTTTTTTTACTTGAAAGTACACATGAAGACAGTACACGTGTGAGCGGGGGTTGGTGGGGGTAAACCTCCGTTCGCGAGAAAAGGTGAAAACCCGAACCGTACAATTATAGACTTCGTTTCGCCCTGTAAGCAGGGGTAGGATGGGGTGGATCTCGCTTCGCGTGGATAGTTCTCTGAACAGCATTGTACGGTTCAGGTTTTCAACTTTCCACGCAAACGGAGGTTCCACCCCCACCTACCCCTGCTTGCGGGCGAGGGCTACGTTCCTCCCCGCCTACACGTGTACTGTATATACACACTCAACATATAACTTCCCTTAGCACTGACAGTAACTGTTATATTTCTCAAACTCTTTTGTTAATAACATTTTAATAAACGAGTGCCAATTAAAACCTTTCGAAGGTTACTCAGGAAAGTGATCTTGACAATATATGTCAAGGTGAAAGTTATTGGAGGGGAGTAAGTTAATCTAAATAATTAAAACAATTTTATGTTGTAAATGTTTAAAACTTAGCAGGAAAAAAAACAAATACGATTAGAAAATAAAAACAGCACATAATACTAAAATCTATAAATATATGTTCTGTTTAATTTATCTACACGCCATTATCTACATGTTATATGATATATAATAAAGAAACAATTTCATATGAATAATTAGATTAATCCTCCATTGTCACCCGTAAAATCGATATGTATGACAAGGAAGTTTTCAAAATATCTGTTATAGTGTTTCGAGTAATATAAAAAAACTTTCCAGCAGTGAGTTGAAAAGGTATCTTCGACCTCATCGTAATAAATATCAAATACTTCACCATAATGGGCGGCAATTTCTTCCATGATGTGCTATATATTGCCGAAACGATTAATTCACTTTGTTTCTGTAAAGTTTCGCCGGCGTGCGTAAACAAGAAGGATTGTGCAATATAGAACTGAACAAAGAGCATGCTTTTTACTGCATTAGGATAATCCTGATGCTTAAGGTAGGTACATAATAGCACTCAGTCCTGAAAAGAATATTTTTCTGTTTTTTCTAAGTCCCTAATTTTCTACATTTAGATAGGTACAATTGGTACTTCATTTTGATATACATATAAATATAAAGTATTCTGCTTTAACCATAATTGTATGATTATAATTGTAAACTATCTTTAATTGTACAGTTTTATACCAACTATTCTCTGCTTAAAAAAAAAGACTGTTCAATATATCAGCGATTCACTGCTTTAAATAAAGCAGATAACAGTTTATGTTCTTGATTAAATTAACCCATTTGGCACTAGTGGTCGATTTATCGACCAGTAACTTTCAAAATTTTTTTTAGCTAAACAAATTAACAATAATGCATTGCGCACAAAAACATTAAAAAAAAAAAAAAAAAATTAAAAAAAAAATAATACACATTTTTTTTTACGTTTATAACACGCACACAAAATTTAAACAACATTGGTCAAGTGGTTTAGGTTCAGTCCTTAATGGGTTAAAGCAGAAAATACATTATATTTATGCTTCCTAACACATAAAATTGTATATATACCTTTCTATACCAACTATTCTCTGCTTTAACAAAAAGACTGTTCAATATACTAACGATTCGCTGCTTTAAATGACTTTCCTTCGTTCATACATGTACTATTTCCACGTACATATTAGTCGTTTATGCCTTTCAATACTCTAAATAACTGTTATATTCTTCAAACTTTTTTTGTTAATAACTTTTTAACGAACAATGACCGAGGGCTAAAACCTTCAGAAGGATAACCTTGACAACATATGTCAAAGTCAAGGTCATCGGAGGCCCGTATATCTGCATAATTACCAAATTTTTTTATTTAACTTATTATATCAGAATAAACCGTATAAGAATAATAATATTGCTTAAGGCCAAGAATTGTATGTAATTACAATTAATAATTACATATTTTAGATTATACTTTTAACAATACTTGTAGATATACAGACATAAATATACGATGCTTAGTATTTATTATATGTATATATATATATATATATACATGTATATATACATATATAATTACTTTATACATAAATAATAAATAATATTTTATTGCATAGTGAACATTTTTAATCAAATGTACAATATACATATGTAGTCTCTTGCCTATAAAAACAATATGGTAAACTTATAAAAAAATATATATCTATTATCTCAATAAGTAATTAAATTATTATTTTATTTGAAGCAAAAAATGAAACACATTTTTAAATGCGCATAATAGTAACAATTCTATGTTGTAAATGTTTAAAACTTATTGTTAGCAAGGAAGTACAAATACGATTAGAGAATATAAATAGCACAATATACTAAAATATATAAATATATTCTGTTTACTTTATCTACACCATTATCTACATGTTATATGATATAATAAAGAAACAATTTTATTAGACAATTAGATTATTCCTCCATTGTCACCCGTAAAAACGATATATATGTCAAGGAAGTTTTCAAAATATCTGTTATAGTACTTCGAGTAATATAAAAAAATTTTCCAGCAGTGAGTTGAAGAGGGGTTCTTGTCCGCAACATAATAAATATCAAATCCTTCACTACGATGGGCGGCAATTTGTACCACGATGTGCTATATATTGCCGAAACGATTGATTCGCTTTGTTTCTGCAATGTTTCACCGGCGTGCGTGAACAAGAAGGATTGTACGATATAAAACAGAACAAAGATCGTGCTCTTTGCTATATCAGTATAATTCTGACGCTTAACGGACATTATAATACGCATTCCTGAAAAGAACATTGTTCTATTGTTTTATCCCTTACTTTCGACATTTAGATGCAATTGATACTTAATTTTGATATGGCATTAAAAATACTTTTGTCACAGTTTATCAACATTTCTTATTAGTTGTTTCAAGGCAATTGACTGTAGATGCGTTATGACTTTTGAAAGTTTCAACCTTTTAACATTATTAATCAAATTTGTGTGTCTATTACATAAAAAAAATTTAATTCTTTATTCTCGTAATAATAAAAAATTTTAATCTTGTCAGTAACAGAGAAAACAGAATGGACATTTAAGATATATAAATACCTGAAACTGCAATCACAATGGTGGTTATTAACAAACGAATTAAAATCTTGAGATTAAAGGAGTCTTCAATATTTTTAGCCAGAATTATTAGTTTGTAATGCCTTCTGATCCAAGGACCCAATATGCTGCTATAATGATTTTTTTTGTCAGTTTTTCTTCCAACAAGTTCAACAAAGCGAATCCTCAGAAGCTCTAATTGACCGCAGAGGTGCATGGTAATAGCAAAGAAGAAACTATCGCTTGCACATTCTGCTACACAGACTAAAAACCCCACTAGTATTTGCATGAGCAAAAGTGCTTTGTATGTAGAATATGAAATCCCTCGGAATAGGCATGTTGACGGAAGAATAAAATTCCATAAAGTTACTGTATCGTTACCAACAATTACGACCTATTAAAATATCTCAAGATGTATTATATAATTTTATAATGGTAACAACAAGTAAAAAACGTGTAACACACAGATTAAAATGCTATACTTGTAGAAGAAATGTTTATATCAATAATAATCGGCTCGCATAAATTTTATTCTTTATTAATAAATTTAATTGTTTATAATATATCATTTATGCCAATTATAATATTCTCCACAAATAAATTTTTTTTATTACAATTGCTATATTGTATAGCATCAATTACACTTTAATGTAATTAAAGTAAAAATTTTTGTCACAAATAAAATGGCACCTGTTGTTTATTTATGATAATATTAGTAAGGTATACGGCACCAGCTAGCACTCCAATCATCAATTGAGACGCAGTTATCACTCGACCTATTCGTGCATATCCCGTCATTATTAGATAAGACTGTTTCTCCGTCGACGAGGACGACCAATCGTCAATTGCAGAATTTACGTTGATGGCAATTTTTTTCATATAAATACGCGCAAAAACGACATTTATCCACGAATGAAATCCAGCCTCTATTACAAGAAAAATCTCCAGAGTGTCTCTAGTATCACCGCAGTTTTTGAAAGGTTCTATCAACATGCTGATCACTGTGAGAGACTATATGATAGCAAAGTTCAACTATTTTATAAATAAATATTAATTTGATTGCACAAGGTTCTTGTAAATAAAGTAAAAAATTTTGTTTTGCAATGCTTAAATTTAGTTCAGATTAGACATAGATTAATTAAAATTTTAATAAATTACTATAAAAAATTGTTCCTAAAAATTGAAATTTTAAATTTGATCAAGTTATTATTGGGTATTTTTCATTTAGTGACACAAATCGACACAATTAAACGTCGTTCTATCTTTCTTGATATTCAATGAGTAACAAAAACAGAATGTCACTTGTGTCGACTAGTGTAAATGGAAAGTACCAAATTAAATTATAATTTAATTAACTTTCGGTAAAAAATTAGTGTACCAATAGATATATATGTCTTTGCATTTACCTATCATTACATTTTACATCTAAAATAAGAAGCTACTTTTAATCTATAGGTACGCTGTCTTGTCTTACCTCTACAATAAATATGACACACCAGCGAAATGTGCAAATCATATCGTTTTGCTGCAAAGGCCATACACCGACTATCCACATCATCGTTCTTATCACTGAGAAACTATAGTCCATGCCACTGTTCCAATTTATTTTCATGCCCCGCGACATACTCATTTCGATCTTAAAAAAATTGTGACGATGTCATGCATGAAAGGACGTTGTTCAATTTATGCAATGTATGGCTTCGGGAAGAATTACTATAGTCGAACGTACCATTTGTTCATCGATCGATATATATGGTAGTAAGATAAGTAGCACTATAATGTTGTGTGATGGTGCATTTTCGTAACACCCATGTTTTTCTATAATGTGCACAATTTTCGATGTTTACGACAGCTTTGCTATTCCATCGATATTTGTGAATGATTATACGATCGAAACAACGACACAGTGTATTGAACTTACGAGGTCTGACATTAAAGTTCGCAAATTCGTCACGGTACATATCTTATTGCTGATTATCACTGTGGTCCCCTTCAAAGTAGTCCCTTTGAGAAGTTAACATCCGTTTCGCGAATTACGTGCCTCGCGTTCGTCTAGATATTTATATGCTATTGGCCTATCGATATCACTGGGTGATAAACCTGTCTGATGAAATCTGAAAGTCTTCCACACAAGCCAAGCCAAGATCGATATTTTCTTGTCCCCGGACGAAAGGCGGAAAAAAGGAGAAAGGAAAAACGGAGAAAGAAGTTCGGCTAAAGAAGCAGATCTTTTTGTCTCGATCGATGAGAGCGCGGGCAGTTGACGTCAAGAAGCCACCAGACGACGAAATTATCGACTCCGTCTCCTTCCTTTGGATTTTCGACTTCGACTTTTTCCTCTGAATCTTCCATATCCAACTTCGTCATCACAGCATAGCAGAATTGGGGTAATTATTACTCTCATATATATTCTCGACATACATATATTTTATATAAATTTTATTAAGTGCTCTTTTTTAATTATATTTTAATATTCGGCTTTGTATAGGCAATTAAATAATTTTTTATCTGTGTTTTAATATTTTTTTACACATTTTTTAATTATTCTTTTTATGTATACTTGAGATTTTAGTTTAATTTTATAATTGTACTTTTTATTTATATTTGGTAGTCATTTGTTCGACATTATGATTATTCTTTTGATTTATATTTAATATTCGTTTTTGTGATTTTATAATTATTCTTTTCATTTATATTCTTATTTGTTTCTGTATGATTTTTATAATTGTACTTTGTATTTATATTTTTAAGTTTGCTTTTGTATAGGTAATCTTTATAATTATTATTATACTTTCAATTATATTTAGATAATATTAGTTTTTAAGCAATTTTTAATACTACTTTTATTATCATTTATATTTTGATATTCGTTTTATGTGGAAATTATTGATTTTATTAAAAATTATCAAGATACCATCAATGTAATTAAAATTTGCTCAATTTGACAATGCAATAATAAATAGGTCTTTATTTGAAAAATTAGGTTAACCTTGTTTTTACATTGAGTAGACGTCACGAGGTTAAACTAAAGTTACCATTGTGCGACCCCTCTTATAAAATACACCTTTTATTCAAAAAGTCTTTTTGGAAAATTGCATATTCTTAAGTACTTGCTTGTTAAGATTAAAATAAATCACTTTGTATATATCTATTTAGGTATAAGTTATTATAATACCTATATATCTCAATAAGTAATTAAAGATTTACTTTATTTGAAATAAAAATTGTAACACAATTTTAAATGAGCCTAATACTGATATTTCTTTGTCGTAAATGTTCAAAAACTAGAAGCTAAATACAAATATGATTAAAAGAAAATATATAAACCGTAATATACCAAAATATATTCTGTTCATTTTTATCCACACCATTATCTATACATGTCATATGATGTAATAAACAATTCCACATGATAATTAAATTATTCTTTTATTGTCACCTGTAAAAACGATATATATGTCAAGGCAGTTCTCAGAATATCTGTCGTAGTTTTTCGAGTAATATAAGAAAATTTTCCAGCAGTGAGTCGAAGAGGTATCTTCGTCCTCATCATAATAAATATCAAATCCTTCACCATAATTGGTGGCAATTTATACCATGATGTACTATATATTGCCGAAACGATTAATTCGCTTTGTTTCTGTAAAGTTTCGCCGGCGTGCGTAAACAAAAAGGATTGTACGATAAAGAACTGAATAAAGAGCATGCTTTTTACTGCATTAGGATAATCCTGATGCTTAAGATACATAATAGCACTCAGTCCTGAAAAGAATATTTTTCTGTTTTCTCTTAATCCCTTATTTTCTACATTTAGATGCAATTTGGTACTTTATCTTGATATATGTATATTGGCATTAATAATAATTTTGTAACAGTTTCTTAACAAGAGCTTTTATTAGTTCAAGGCAGAAACTGTTTATTGTAAACTCTGTCCGGCGAGAGGTAGTTTACGGTCTGCGCATAGGCGGACAAAGTGGGAGCAAAGCCCCTAGTGCGTTGCGTACCGTATACGTAAATAGACATTCTGTGGGCGGAGACCTGTGCGATACGGACGAGTTTTCGTCCGATCCGTAAACTATCTCTCGCTAGACAGAGTGGTATAGACTATAGATGCACTATTGGCCGGTATATATTCATAGTCAGATAATATATTTATAAGATTGTCTTTTTAAAAGTACAATCTTATGATTATAGGTAAACTAATCACAGAGCCGTATTAGCATCTTAACATTATTTAAGACAGTTTTTAAATAAGATCCGACTATGAATACGGTTATAACTTTTGCAAGTTTTAAAATATATTATTAATTAAATTTCTATAAGTCTATTATCAGAAGGTTTCTCTCTGCTATTATATAACAATTAAATGTAATTCTTTATTTTAGTAAATTATAAAAGATTTTGATCTTATTGTCAGTAACAAAGGAAACGGAATTGGAATTTACGATATATAAATACCTGAAACCGCAATCACAATGGTAATTATTAACAAACGAATTAAAATATTGAGATTAAAGGAGTCTTCAATATTTTTAGCCAGTATTATTAGTTTGTAATGCCTTCTGATCCAAGAACCCAATATGCTGCGATAATTATTTTTTTTGTCAGTTTCTCTTCCAACGAGTTCGACAAAGCGAATCCTCAGGAGCTCTAATTGACCGCAGAGATGCATGGTAATAGCAAAGAAAAAACTATCGCTTGCGCATTCTGCTATGAAGATTAAAGACCCTATTGGTATTTGCATGAGAAGAAGTGCTTTGTATGTAGAATATGAAATCCCTCGGAATAGGCATGTTGACGGAATAATGAAATTCCATAACGTTACTGTATCATTACCAATAATTACGACCTATTAAAATATCTTAAGATGCATTACACAATTTTACAATAGTAAAAGCAAGTAAAAAACGCGTAACAAACAGTTATAAGTGCGATATTTGCAGAATAAATGTTTATATCAATATAATAATAGACTCGCATAATTATTCTTTATTAATAAATTTAATTGTTTAATATATTATTTTATGCCAATCATAAAGTATTCCCCACAAACAAATTTTAGGCAAACTTTCAAAAACCATCTACGTCCTATTTACGTATTCTTTGCTGAAAATGTTGTAAACAACTGATAAGAAAAATAAAGAATAAAATGATCAAATAAAGTCATATGTGGTGATTGAATATTTTCTTTATAGGCAGTTATTTTTTGACATGTTTTTATAGCTAAACGTATATAGATATGCAAATAAAAATTTTGTATTAATTAATGATGTTACAAAATATTTTTATTAAATTCTTTTTTATATTTACTTCTTATCTTATTTGAGGGGCTTTGATTCTCCTCTTGCACCCTTTTCGAGAAAAACTAACCTAACCCATAACTATTCCTAAATTGAAATTAAGATTTATTTTAGGAAATGTTAGTTCTTTTTAGGGGGATGCAAGAGGAAAGGCGGAGCCCCTTTTCCGCTCAAGAATTCACTTAAATGTATACAAAGATCTTTCTCATCGTCCAATTAATAAATATATTAATAAATGAATTAAGAGAACTATGTAAAAATTAATATGTTAATTATTCCTTTTTAATGTTATTCTAGGTTATATTCTTAATATAACGCACCTCGAGAAGAATACCTACCATCACAATTAAAAAAATTTTGATTTTGAGTTAAACCCATAAAAAAAATGCCTAAAATGTTACCTACGTGCTATAATAGTGTCACTAGTCTATATGCGAAATCCGCTGAAGAGGTCGTTATTCTTTTAATCCAGTTATGTTTTGATTTCCTGGATGAACAGTGTCATAAGTGAATTGACAAATAAATCACAGCAAACCTCTGATTATAACAATATATCATAACTGTAATTCTTATCTCACAATTAAAGAAAAATGAATAAAATTTGTTTATTCTCTATTTCTGAAAATTGTGAATTTTTGAGTTGTGACAGAATTCTTCTCTCGGGGTACAATATATGTATGTACAAACGTCGATGCATGTAAACATTTAAAATCTATTTTTGATATCCTAAATATTGCTAATTAGTTTAGAATTCTGAATAAAAGATGTTTTTTAATATTACATATAGCTTAAAAGTTTTATCGGTAAAAATCCATTTAAGGATATTAATTTTGAGGTCATTTAGAACATTTTCACCGAAAAATACGTAAATTGGGAGTGGGTGGTTTTCGGAAGTTTATCCAAAATTTTTACGAATTATTTTTATTATAATCGCTACATTGCATAGCATTAATAACAGAAAAATATAAATAAAGTAACAATCTTTATGTGTGTCACTAATAAAACATCACCTGTTTATTTTCGACGATAATATTGGTAACGTGTATGACACCAGCTAGCAATCCAAGCATCAATTGATACACAATGATCACGCGACCCATTCGTGCATATCGCGTCATTATTAGATATGACTGTTTCTCCGTCGACGAAGACGACCAATCGTCAATTGCAGAATTCACGTTGACAACAATTTTTTTCATATAAATACGTGCACAAACGACATTCATCCACGAATGAAAGACAGCTTCTATTATGAGAAAAACTTCCAAAACATCTTTGGTATCACCGCAGTTTTTAAAAGGTTCCATCAGCAGGTTGCACACTATGAGAGACTATATATAATATAATAAAGACTATATATAATAGCAAAGATTTAACGTTCTATTAACAAAAGTTTACCATTTTATAAATAAATATGAATTAGATACAACAAGATTCTTGATAATAAAAGTAAAAAACTTCGTTTTGCGATGCGTATATTTAATTAATATTAAACATTAATTAAAAATTTCATAATTTCTTAAAAAAGAATTACTCAAAGATTCCTCAAAATTTTTAATTATCTGCAAAGAACTGATCAAGTTATTATTATTAAATTATGATTGGGTTGACTTTTAGTGTGCATCTATATATAGATATGTCTTTACATTTATTATTACTTTTTACATCTAAAAATAAAAGCTACTTTTACGCTTTACACTGTCTTGTCTTACCTCTGCAATAAATATGATAAACCAGCGAAATGTGCAAATCATATCATCCTGTTGCAATGGCCATACACCGACTATCCACATCAGCCTTCTTATCACTGAGAAACCATAATCCATGCCACTATTCCAATTTGTCTTCATGCTCCGCGACATGCTAGTTTTGATATTAAAAGAATTGAGTTACGCATAAAAGAATGTTGTTCAATTTATGTAATGTATGTATGGCTTCGAAAAGAATTACTATAGTCGAACCGTACCATTTGTCCATCGATCTGTATTTATGGTAGTAAGATAAGTAGCACTATAATGTTGTGTGATCGTACATTTTTGTAACATCCATGTTTTTCCATAATGTGCACAATTTTCGATGTTTACGATAGCTTTGCTATTCCATCGATATTTGTGAACGATTACGATCGAAACAACGACACAGCGTATTAATAACTTATGAGGTCTGACAATAAAGTTCGCGAATTCGTCACGGTACATATCTTATTGCATTCCATTGTCCCCTTCAAAGTAGTCTCATCCGCCTCGCGAATTACGTGCCTCGCTTTTGCCAAGATGTTTTTATATGCTATCAATATCTCTGGGTGATAAACCCGTCTGATGAAATCTGGAAGCCTTCCACACCAGCGAAGCCAAGATTAATATTTTCTTGTTCCCGGATAAAAGACGGAAAAAAGAAGAAAGGAAAAACAAAGTTCGGTTAAAGAAGCAGATCTTTTTGTTTCGATGAGAGTGGGGGCATTCGCCGAGAAGCTACAAGACGACGAAATTCGACTCCGTCTCCTTCCATTGGATTTTCGACTTCGACTTTTTCCTCTGGATCTTCCATACCCAACTTCGTCATCAAAGCATAGCAGAAGAGTAATTGTTGCTCTCATATACATATATTTGATATGTATTTTATATAAATTTTATTGTGCCTTTCTTGATTATATTTTAATATTCGGCTTTGTATCGGCAATAAATGATTTTTTATTTTAGTAATTGTTTACACATTTTATTATTTTTTTTCATTTATACTTGAGAGATTTTTGTTTATACGATTTTATAATTATACTCTTCATTTATATTTGGTATTTATTTAATTGTGCGACATTATAATTATTATTTTTCCATTTATATTTAATATTTGTTTCCCTAATTTTACAATTATTCTTTTTATTTATGTTCTGTTATTCATTCTTGTATGATTTTTATAATTGTTCTTTGTATTTATATTTTGACATTTGCTTCTGCATAATCTTTATAATTATTATTACTTTCAATTATATTTAAATATTAGTTTTGATGCGACCTTTAAAACTACTTTTATTATTATTTTGACATTCGTTTTATGCGGAAATTATTGATTTTATTAAAAATTATCAAGATAC
This sequence comes from Leptothorax acervorum, assembly GCA_035220615.1. Taxonomy (NCBI): domain Eukaryota; kingdom Metazoa; phylum Arthropoda; class Insecta; order Hymenoptera; family Formicidae; genus Leptothorax; species Leptothorax acervorum. The sequence goes on along the minus strand of JASTWQ010000248.1, from coordinate 12,348 downwards.
CAACAAATGTTCATTCAAATTCGCTTAATTTGAAAATGCAATGAAAAATAGAGGTCTTTATTTGAAAAATTAGGTTGACATTGTTTTGACATTAAGTAGACGTCACAAGGTTAAACTAAAGTTACCATTGTGCGACCCCTCTTATAAAATACATCTTTCATTGAAAGTTTTTTTTGCAAAAATTGCATAATTCTCTAAGTATTTGCTTGTTAAGATTAAAATAAATCACCCTGTATACAGGGTGAGTTTTTTAGAGTGTTACAGACGTATATCTCGGAAACAAAGCATTTTAGAAAAGAATGTTTCGTACAATAGTTTTATGACTTCGAAGGAAACATAAGATGGTGGCAACGATTTGACCCTGGATGGTCGTTTGTAGGTCACGTGAACGTCACCTTCAGTTTCTTAAATAGAACCCCCTGTATTGTAGTAGGATTGTTTGAAAGGCCATAAAATAAGAAAAATTTAGGCGCAAGTTAAACGTCGATACGATGACCCGTTCGGGAGTTATTTAAGGTAAAAAATTGGCTTTTTTGAACTTTGACCCTAAATAACTCCCAAACGAATCAATGTATCGACCTCTGGTTTGCGCCAAAATTTTTTTTTTATGCCCTTTTAGACGATACACTACAATATGGGGGCTTTTATTTAAAATTTTTGAGTTGGAGTTTCCCTGGGGCACTGAAAAATTTTTCTTACTTTATGCCCTTTCAAACAATATACTACAATATAGGGGGTTCCATTTAAGAAACTGAAGGTGACGTTCACGTGACCTACAAACGACCATCCAGGGTCAAATCGTTGCCACCATCTTATGTTTCCTTCGAAGTCATAAAACTTTTGTACAAAACATTTTTTTCTAAAATGCTTTGTTTCCGAGATATACGTTTGTAACACTTTAAAAACTCACCATGTATATCTATTTATAATATATATCTCAATAAGTAATTAAAGTTTTATTTGAAACAAAAAGTGTAACTCAATTTTAAATGAGCTTAATACTGACATTTTTTTGTCGTAAATGTTCAAAAACTAGAAGCAAAATACAAATATGATTAGAAGAAAATATATAAACCGCAATATACCGAAATATATAAATATATTCTTTCATTTATATTCACACCATTATCTACATGTCATTATGATATAATAAACAATTCCACATGATAATTAAATTATTCTTCCATTGTCACCTGTAAAAACGATATATATGTCAAAGCAGTTCGCAGAATATCTGTCGTAGTTTTTCGAGTAATATAAAAAAACTTTCCAGCAGTGAGTTGAAGAGGTGTCTTCGACCTCATCATAATAAATATCAAATCCTTCACCATAATAGGCGGCAATTTATGCCATGATGTGCTATATATTGCCGAAACTATTAATTCACTTTGTTTCTGTAAAGTTTCGCCGGCGTGCGTAAACAAGAAGGATTGTACAATATAGAACTGAACAAAGAGCATGCTTTTTACTGCATTAGGATAATTCTGATGCTTAAGGTACATAATAGCACTCAGTCCTGAAAAGAACATTTTTCTGTTTTTTCTTAATCCCTCATTTTCTACATTTAGATACAATTGGTACTTTACTTTTATATATGTATATTGGCATTAACAATAATTTTGGTATAGTTCTTTTAACAATAGCTTTTATTAGTTCAAGGCAGTTACTGTTTACTGTATACTCTGTCCGACAAGAGGTAGATCACGGTCTGCGCATAGGCGGGCAAAATAGGGGTAAAATACCTAGAGCGTGGCGTACCGTATACGTAAATAGACGTTCTGTGGGCGGAGACCTGTGCGAAACGGACAAATTTTCGTCCGATCCGTAAATTACCTCTCGCCGGACAGAGTATGGATGCACTATTGGCCAGTATTCATATTCAATTCTTATTTCAAGACCGTCTTAAGTAATGCCTTAAGATGCTGATACGGTCATTTTTCATTGGCTGGGTATGGAGTCTTAAGACTGCCTTTGACCTTTGACCAGACTTAAGACGATCTTGAATATAAGATCCGACTATGAATACCGGCCTATGACTTTTGCACGTTTACAATGTTATTAATCAAATTTCTGTAAGTCTATTTTATAACAAAATTTTTAATTCTTTATTTTAGCAAGTTGTAAAAGATTTTGATCTCACAATCAGTAACAAAGGAAACAAAATTGGCATTTACGATATATAAATACCTGAAATTGCAATCACAATGGTAGTTATTAACAAACGAATTAAAATATTGAAATTAAAGGAGTCTTCAATATTTTTAGCCAGTATTATTAATTTGTAATGCCTTCTAATCCAAGAACCCAATATGCTGCGATAATGATTTTTTTCTTCAGTTTTTCTTCCAACGAGTTCGACAAAGTGAATCCTCAGGAGCTCTAATTGACCGCAGAGGTGCATGGTAATAGCAAAGAAGAAACTATCGCTTGCGCATTCTGCTATGAAGAGTAAAGACCCCATTGGTATTTGCATGAGGAGAAGCGCTCTGTATGTAGAATATGAAATCCCTCGAAAAAGACATGTTGACGGAATAAAGAAATTCCATAACATTTCTGTGTTGTTACCAGTAATTACGACCTACTAAAATATCTCAAGATGCATTATGCAATTTTCTAATAATAAAAACAAATAAATACCGCGTAACAAACACTTAAGCGTCGTCTACAATACGCGGAGTAAGAAGTAAGAGTAGGCGTAAGCGAAATAAATAATTTTTATTTCGTACTCTTACTTCAGCAGTACGCTTGTAAGCGTAAGGGCTGAAGTTGGAGTAAGAAATAATAATAATTTATTTTGTTTACGCCTTTATTTTAGCTCCCTAAACACTTATTCTTACTTCTTACGCCTACTCTTATTTCTTACTCCGCGTATTGTATAGACGACGCTTTATTAGTGTTACTTGTAGAAAAAAATTTTTATATTAATATAATAATAGGCCCGCAGAATTATTCTTTATTAATAAATTTAATTGTTTAATATAGATATTATTTATGCCAATCATGACATTCTCCACAAACAAATAGGCAAACTTTCAAAAACCATCTACGTCCTATTTATGTATTTGTCGCTAAAAATGTTGTAAATAACTTCAAAATGAACATCTTTAAGTAGATTTTTGCGGATAAGAAAGATGAAGACATATAATGTTCAAATAAAGTCATATGTAGAAAATAATATGATTAAATATTTTCTTTATATGCAGTTATGTTTTGACATGTGTTCATAGCTAAACGTATATACGTAGATTTGCAAATAAAAATTATGTATTAATTAATGATATTACAAAATACTTTTATTATATTCTTCTTTATACTGACTTCTTATCTTATGTGAGGAACTTCGCCCCTCCTCCTGCACCCCTCTCGAGAAGAACTAACCTAATCCATAACTGTTTCTAAATTAAAATTAAGATTTAGTTTAGGATATGTTAGTTGTTTTGGGGAGTGCAGGGGGAAAGGAGAAACCCCATTTTTACCCAAGCATTCACTTAAATATACAAAGATTATTCTTATCGTGCAATTAATAAATATATTAATATATAAATGAAAAAAACTACGTGAAAATTAATGTATTAATTATTTATTTTTAATTTTATAATTCTAGGTCATATTCTTAATATATCGCACCTCGAGAAGAATACGATACAATTAAAAAAATTTTGATATGAATTAAACCCATAAAAAGCATGCCTAAAATGTTACCTATACGTGCTATAATAGTGTCACAAGTTTATATGCGAAATCTGCTACACGAGACAGAAGTCGTTATTCTCTTAAACCAGTTTTGTTGTGATTTCCTCGATAAATAGCGTCACAAATGAATTGACAAATAAATCATAGCAGACTTAGCTTCAAAAAACAGTATTATTAGTCTGATTATAACAAAATGTCATAACTGTAATTGCATCAGTTATTTCACAATTCAAAAAAATTAAATAAAATTTGTTTTTCCTCTTTTTCTGAAAATTGTGATTTTTTGTGTTGTAACAGCATTTTTTGGGGGGCACGATGTATGTGCAAACATCCAAGCATGTAAACATTTAAAATTTATATTATATCCTAAATATTGCTAATTGGTTTAGAATTTTGAATAAAAAATTTTTCAAATATTACAAGGCTTTAAACTTTTATCGGTAAAAATTCATTCAAGGATATTAATTTTGAGGTAATTTAAATTAAAACGTTTTTACTGAAAAATACGTAAATTGGAAGTGGGTGGTTTTCGGAAGTTTATCCCAAATTTTTACGAATTATTTTTATTATAATCGCTACATTGCATAGCATTAATAACAAAAGAATATAAATAAAGTAACAATCTTTGTATATGTCACCTGTTTATTTTCGACGATAATAGTGGTAACGTGTATGACAGCGGCTAGGAATCCAAGCATCAATTGAGACACAATGATTACTCGACCCATTCGTGCATATCGCGTCATTATTAGATATGACTGTTTCTCCGTCGACCAGAACGACCAATCATCAATTGCAGAATTCACGTTGACGGCAATCTTTTTCATATAAATACGTGCAAAAACGACATTCATCCACGAATGAAAGACAGCCTCTATTAAAAGAAAAACTTCCAAAGCGTCTTTGGTATCACCGCAATTTTTGAATGGTTCCATCAGCACGTTGCACACTGTGAGAGACTATATAATAGCAAAGATTTAATGATCTATTCACAAAAGTTTACCATTTTATAAATAAATATGAATTAGATATACACAACAAGGTTCTTTATAATAAAAGTAAAAAACTTTGTTTTGCGATGCGTTTTAATTAACATTAGACATGGCTTAATTAGAAGTTTCATATTTTTTTAAAAAAGAATTGCTTCTAAAATTCCTAAAAAATTTCACTTAGCTGCAATTCTGCAAAGAAGTAATCAAGTTATTATTATTAAATTATGATTAGGTTGACTTTCGGTAACAAAATTTGTGTATCTGTAGATATGTCTTTTTTATTATTACTTTTACATCTAAAAATAAAAGCTACTTTTACGCTTTACACTGTCTTGTCTTACCTCTGCAATGAATATGATAAACCAGCGAAATGTGCAAACCGTATCATCCTGCTGTAAAGGCCATACACCGACTATCCACATCATCGTTCTTATCACTGAGAAACCATAGTCCATGCCACTGTTCCAATTTGCCTTCATGTTCCGCGACATGCTGGTTTTGATCTTTAAAAAAAAAGTGAATATGTTACGCATGAAAGAATGTTGTTCAATTTATGCAATTTATGGCTTCGAAAAGCATTACTATAGTCGAACGTATCATTTGTTTATCGATCGGTTTTTACGGTAGTAAGATAAGTAGCACTATAATGTTATGTGATCGTACATTTTTGTAATACATCCATATTTTTCCATAATGCGCACAATTTCCGATGTTTTCGATAACTTTGCCATCCCATCGATATTTGTGAACGATCTCGATTGAAACAGCGACACAGTGTATTGAACTTACGAGGTCTGACAATAAAGTTCGCAAATTTATTGTCACGATACATATCTTATTCCTGCCATGATTATCAGTATTAACACTGTGGTCCCCCTTTCAAAGTAGTCCACTTGAGAAATGTCACTTCGCAAATTTTGTGCCTTGCGTTCGCTCAGATGTTTATATGCTGCTATCGATATCTGTGGGCGATAAATCCGTCTGATAAAATCTGAATCGCCTTCTAAGAGATCCAAAGAAAAGGAAGAAAGAAAAACGGAGAAAGAAGTTCGGCTAAAGAAGCAGATCTCTTTGGCTCGATGAGATCACGGGCGGTTGCCAAGAATCCACCAGACGACAAACTTTGACTACGTCTTTTTTCTTTGGATCTTTCATATCCAACTTCGTCATCACAGCATAGTAAAAGGGTAATTATTACTCTCATTTATACATTTAACATTTATTTTTATATAAATTTTGTTAATTGCTATTTTTGAATATATTTTAATATTTGGCTTTGTATCGGCATATAAACGATTTTTTATTTGTGTTTTAATATTTTTTTATACATTTTATAATGGTTCTTTTCATTTATGCTTGATATTTGTTTGTGCGACTTTATAAATACTTTTTTTATTTATTTGTACGATTTTATAATTAATCTTTTCAATTATATTTGACATTTGTTTGTGTAATTTTATGATTATTCTCCTCATTTATATTCAATATTTATTTGTGCGACTTTATAAATTATTTTTTTCATTTATATTCTGTTATTCGTTCTTGTATGATTTTTATAATTGTAAGGGAAATAAATAAATTGTTCTATCTGTATAGTATAATTAGAAGTTCAAAATTTTTATGTTTAAAGCATAGAAGACTAGGTGGTAGCTATATGTTTTTGGTATGCATTTATTTTTAATATTACATAAAAAATTGATTTGGCACAACAGGTTATTGCGCGTTATGATTGTAAACAACATTTTTATTAAAATTATCTTCTATTAAATTCTTTCTTTGTACAAATCTCTGTCTTCCCAAATCTTAAGTCCAGTTAAAAATTTTTCTATATAATTCTTTTACCCGTCTCACATTTTATGTTTCTACCATTACTCGAAGTACAGACAAATACGAAATAGAAGCTTTTAGGATACTCATGTAGGTTGACAAATTTATCACAATAAAATGTCCAGCTCGCAACAAGACGGGAGATTCTGTCCGCATAATGATGAAGACTAAGTTTTTTGTCAGTTCCGCAGGAAGGTTGTACCAAGTGTTTTGATAAATTGAAAGTCCAATTTCTTCCATCTGAGATTTCAGGTAGTCGCCGATAAAACTATATAGCGTTAATTGTAATAGGAACGTACTCTGCACCATTACACTTTTTCCTGCCATAACAGCGTCGTTGACTTTCAATGCTAGAATAAACTGAAAACCTGTAAAAGGAATCACTTGCTTAATAGATCCTTATAATATAACGCATGTTTTACGAAACAGTAAATAATACAATATATTCACCCATTATACATAATTGTATACTGATAATAAATAACTGAATTAGTAAAACAAAATTAATTGTATCGGCAAGTTGTCTGGCCATTCTTATTAAGTAGCTATGCCTCTTAATTAGCGCGATGAAACGCTCGTAAACCTTGGGTCTTCTAACATCAAAATCGATAAACCTGGCTTTCAAAACTTCCACTTGACCGCAAACATGCAGCGTAATGTTGAGAAACATAGAGTCGTTACCTTAATAGAAAGGAAACTGATACATGTAATATTTCCTGTTTGATATAAATAAAAATATTAAACAGTAAATATTACCGTGATTAGTAGTACTTGTTAGAATAAGCGAAATTGCCTCGATGAGACACAAGATTCTATACATGCTTGTTGGAGCATTGAAGTACTCCAAGGCACATCTTGATGGTACTGTATATTCTAATACATCTTCACTTGTTACGTTTATCTGCTTATTTATATTATCACCCAGAAGAGGAATTAGCGCATATATTATACAACTAAAGTAAGAGAAACACAGCATGAAACAGCAGAGAATTCTTCCTCTAGAAGCATGTTTTCGCATAATAGTCCGCTGTTTTACATCTTCAATCATCAGATAATCATCCAGAGCAGAGCTATAATTGTTAGTCAAATTTCTTGCGTAAACGCGAAACCATACTGTCTTCAGCATACCAAGAATTCCACAACAGATTAACATAAGGCTGTCTACGTTCTGCTCGGCATCAGTGCAGCCCATATAAATTTCGATGGAAGGCAATATCACCATTAGGCTCTGTTGGTATGTGTAAATCATATATTTTTTTATGTAAAATTTTGTGTGTCTAAAGAAAAGATATGCCACGATTCTATAATACTTTGACGAGTTTTTATTAAAAAGATGCTAGAATGAGCCAGTCTGATTTTAAAGTGTAGAATAGTACATCCCAGATAGCACAGCTGATCTTTATAAATTCAAAAAGATCTGAATCTGATCTTTATGAATTCATAAAGATCTGAATCTGATCTTTATGAATTCATAAAGATCAGCTGTGCTATCTGGGATAATTTTATATTTAAAGATTAAAATAAATATTTTTTAATTATTTTCAAAATAATGAGACAGCAAACAATATTAAAATAATAAATGATAAAAATTGTACACAGCATTAATTTTTCCGCGCTAGTGTAAGCAGTAAAAGTGTAAAGCAGAGTTTAACAAAACTTGATATCAATGAGAATTATTTGCTTGCCATTATAAATTATATCGTTCACCTAGTTTGTTTCTCTCACAATTAGACGAATTTTAAAATAAGCGATATAATATACGTATAGATGCTATATTTAGGTATGAATAAGCAACAAAAAGACGTAAAGATTTCAAGAAGAAAAGTTCTTTTAGTCAAAACTTCCAAAGGCTTACTATCGTACTCATTTACGGCTCACTCGATGTGATATTATCCCTAGAAAGAAATATTTCACTGCCTACGTGTTGTCAATAGTGGGACATCTATAGTCCATAAATTCAAGCACTTGATATTGCCATTGCAAAATTTGTTTAGGACAACGCGATGTGCGGGAAAGGTTTTACGTATGTCTTCGGACTATTACGCAACAAGGATCACTGACATCGAAGAAAATGCGTACCACGCAACAGGTGGCAAAGATGCATCGTAATAGCGAATAGACGTTATAAACTTGAAGTGGCCAAACGCCGATGGGCCACGTTAGCAATTTGAAGGGGGTCATCGCGTACGAGACATCGTCTTTCCATCGTTCATTCGCCATTGAGTCGAGGTAATAACTGTAACTGATGCCAATGACTGATGATGCGCCTGGAGACATAGACGTAATGCCTCTATTCTGACTCATTTTTTATTCAGCTGGAGACGTATACTCGCTTATCAGCCTGCCTCCATGCTCTTAACACATTATAACAAAACGTTACACAAAATTTACGTTATTGTACAAGAATTTACATGACTACTTCTCCTAAGTGTCTTTCATCGAACAACTACTTTTTATATTGCACAAACTGTTAGACTGTTAGATAGAGCTGTACCTACATATTTCGTTCACTATGTAAGCGATTGTCTTATTCTACATTTTATGTCAGTTCAATATCATTTTGGTTAAATAGTATAAATGTAATCTATCCAAAAATGAGAATACATATTGTGTAAATGATATGTTTCCTATATCTTCTTTCACAGACTATTAATATCAATAAACTAATAAAAGATTATGCGTTATGAATATGTAAGTAATTCTATGTATGTATGTCAGAAATTTTCTTTCTTCTTAATACCAATACACTAACTTAATAATAATAAGTTTAAATATATGTTGTTAATAATATACGTAACATGTTAATTTGGCACAGAAAACTATAGTGAGCAATTACAATATGCAATTTTATTAAGATGACATCTCAATACACTCTTTTTTTTATACATCTAAATCGTCATTTGTTTAAATCGTATAATTTCAATTTATGGAGCAATTACCTTTTATTTATTATATTTCACACTTTTACCATTACTCGAAGTACAGACAGATACGAAAAAGATGCTTTTAGGATACTTACGTAAGTTGCCAGATTTATCACAATAAAATTTCCAGCCTGCAAAGTAACTGGAGAATCTGAGCGCATAATGATGAAGATTAAATGTCTCGTCAGTTTTGCAGGAAAGTTGTACCAAGTGCTTTGATAAATAGACAGCCCTATTTCTTCCATTTCGGATTTTAAATAATTCCCAATAACACCGTATAAAGTTAATTGTATCAGAAAAGTATTTTGTACCATTATATTTTTTATAATCAGAACAATGTTATGTTCACCTAGTTGTAGGATAAGTTGAAATCCTGAAAAAATATTTATTTTTACTTAATATAAATCTTTATAACTTATACGTTTTGCAGAACAATAATAAGTGACATATCATTCACACACACCCATTATGCACAAAAGTATACTAATAATAAATAATTCTATCAGCAGAACGAAACTAATCATTTCGGAAAGTTCTCTGGCCAGTTTTATTAGGTATTTGTGTCTTTTAACTAACACGTTGAAACGATCGTAGATATGCGGACCTTTGACATCAAAATCAAGAAAATTGGCTTTCAAAATTTTCACTTGGCCGCAAATGTGCAATGTAACGTTCAAAAACAATGCGTCGTTACCTTTGTCAAAAAGAAACACATTGATAAACAGCCATCATTGATACATTAATATACATATATAGGTATACAAAACAATATTCTCTCATTATTGTAATTAAGGCAAAAAAGTTATATATATGTATATCTTTTTGTTATACAGGGTGTAACAAAAGATAGGGACAGACTTTGTGTACTTTTATAAGGGAGGGTTGATATAAGTAATTTGAGTATAGGATTGCATGTCTGCTGAAGCCTCGTTTCCGTGCTATATACGACTGTGAAGTTACCTATTTCCTGTGTAGGTAAAGTGCCTTTTCGGTAAAAGATAGCAAAAAATTTTATTTGAGAAAGTTGTTCAGAATTAAAAATCAGGCCCAAATACCAAATTTTGAATCAATTAGCCTACTTTGATGTTTTTGCCTGACAATGCAAAAAAGCAAAAACATCAAAGTAGGCTAATTGATTCAAAATTTGGTGTACGGGCCTGATTTTTAATTCTGAACAACTTTCTCAAATAAAATTTTTTGCTATCTTTTACCAAAAAGGCACTTTGCCTACATAGGAAATAGGTAACTTCACAGCCGTATAGCACGGAAACGAGGCTTCAGCGGACATGCAATTGCACTCAAATTACTTATATCAACCCTCCTTTTTCCTAACAAGCACGAAGTCTGTCCCTATCTTTTTGTTATACCTTGTATATCTTACATACATATACAAATATAAATATATCAATAGAAACAAATAATGTTATATTATTTTTATATATATTTAATACAAATAAAGCAAAATTTTCACGCTTTAACAATATTGTCTATAATCGGCAGTAATGAATTATTTGCATTAAAAAAAATAATAAAAGTTTCTCATGCATGGAATATATTATATTTATGTATGTGCGGTGTATTTTGAAATAAAATTACTGTATACGACAAAAAACCTCAAATAACAAGCTGATAATACCATGATTAGCAGTACTTGCTAGTATTAATACAATAGTATCGACAAGGCAGAAAATTTTATGCATGCTCACTGGAGCATTTAAGTACTTCATAACGCATTTTGATGGTATTGGATACTCCAGCATGGTATCTTCATTCGTTATATTAACATGCTTATTTTCATCCAGAATAGCGATTAGCCCGTACATCACGCAACTAAAGTGAGAGAAACTCAAAATTAAACAGCAGAGCATCCTTCCCATAAAAGTATGTTTCCGCATGATGACACGTTCCTTTGCGTTTTCAATCGTCAGATAATCTTTCATGACAGAGTTATAATTGTTAGCCAAACTTTTTGCGTAAATGCGAAACCATACTGTCTTCAGCATGCCAAGTATCCCGCAGCAGACTAACATGAGGCAATCTACGTTTGTCACCGCGTCAGTGCAGCCCAAGTAAAATTCGACGGAAGGTACGATGAACACGAAGGTCTATTGGCAAGTTTTTATATGATATAGTAGCAAATAGGCATGAATATACGTTTACCTCAAAGGATCATGCGTCACTCGTCATCGAGGCTGAACTCAAAAAATGCATACCGCGCAACAGAAGCCCAAGGCATATGGTATTAGCGAATATACATTGTGAACTTGAAGTGGCCAGACACCGATGGACCACGCTACCAATTTAAAAGGGGTTATCGCATATGCGACATCGTCTTTCCATCGTTCACTTGCCATCGGACTAAGGTAATGACTGTAACTACTACCAATAGACAATAATGTTACATGCTCGATACGACGTCTGCGTTCCGGCTCATTTTTTATTCATCTTGATACCTATATGTCGACCTGCTTCTATACTCTTAACGCATTATCGCAAAATATAGGGAACTATGTTGTTACAAAAAATTATTCCTCAATAAGAATTTATAAGACTATGTTTTTTAAGCTGTTGCTTATCGAACGATCGCTTCACACTATCGCACATAAATTATCAAGAGAAAGACTTTACGTGTCCTGCTCTTACTATCGTACGTTCTACTGATCGTATCACATTTTAGTTCGTTTTGCTTTTTCACATTATATTGGTTGTGAGTGTTGTATACTTAATTCGACTAAATATAAAAATATGTAACACAGGTGAGTAGACTCTTTTTTTTAGTTTTTGTGTTAAAACGGATAAAGACTTTAAATTTTAGACAGAAATATTTTTATTAGATAACTTTTACAGTTAAACTTTTCTGCTTACAGAATTATAAAATAGGATATTATCTTATTTCCTTTTATCATTATTGG